>VXAV01008370.1:576980-588288 GCA_013399715.1 Alectura lathami | reverse complement strand
TTTTTAGTACTTTTATCATTTGCATGAATAAGGCACAAAATGCACAGATTCAGGTAAACTCACACATAATATTTACAGAATATTGTCATTACCTGCATGACTTTGGAAAAAAAAAAAAAAAACAACAAACCCTTACATTACACAACAAAAACAAATTGATTGCACTACTGTTGATTTTTCACAGACTGCTTCTGCCAGGCCAATTAATGTTTCTTTTTTTTTTCTTTCTTTCTTTTTTTTTNNNTTCTTTCTTTCTTTTTTTTTTTTTTTTTTTAAACTGACAAGAGTCTATTAGACTACAGGGCATTTTTTAATGCAACAAAAATGTAACCTTATCTAGTTACACAGGCCTTTGCCAAATGACTTTTTGATTATTAGCTGCTCTCAATGAGAAGTGCAGGGGCTCAAGTTCACAGTGGCCAGGTATTGGATGGAGGCACCGTGGGAACACAGAAAACGCCCCCATTCCAGCCCAAAAGACTAGATTTGAAATGTACAGCTCTGAATCAATAGCAGCATAACATAGTTATGAAGAGTTAAAGATATCTGCACTCTTTTGCTGGGCAACTAGTTCATCGAGGCTGTCACTCAGAAGGCTGCAGCAACTGCAGCTCTTCCTTAGCTGTTGCCAACCTGAACCCAATGGGCTGCAGAAGGCAGAGTCATGTTTGTTCAGTCATGCTCAATGTAAACAATTCCATAGCATAAAAGATGCAATGGGAATCTAATACATCCTAGTGTGTACGGTACACACACATCCACACACACACGCACAGCTTTATCTGTGGCACAAACAAAATGCCACACACAAGGAGAAAAAAAAATAATAATAATGCTACAGTTGGGCCAGAGACTGAATTCCAGCAAATTGATTATTAACCCAGATATTCATTGAGACATTACCATTTTCTGACATTTGTGCAAGAGGCAAGGTGAATGCATACATATTAAAATGTTCACATTTAATGGGAAGGACCACTCTTAATGGCAGTCTAAAATGGAACCCATTTTTCAAGTATTTGCTTACAGATTTCTTTTCCCAATAACTTTTTTTTTAGCTATTTAAAACAGTAAAGTAGCCCCCACCCCATTGTGCTACATGTCTCCTTAGCTCCAAACAAAAGAAATGTAATGACCAGCACTTTCCTTTGTTCTTTTGTTGTTGTTGTTTGTTTGTTTCTGTTTTCGCTTAGCAAGTACACAAAGCCTTGCTACAGCTACATGTGGCAAGACACAGATGTTGCTGAAGTAAAGACAGTTTCTTTGGCCACTTTGTTCTCGTTTATTACAAACAAGTCTCTGTCTTATGTGTCTACCACAACATCATCTCACAACCTGTACAGGTCAATGCTGCCACACTCATTATTAGGGCAGACGTGTCCTAGTAACTGTATTTGTTCAGTGGTCTGACTGATGTTGTCTGAGGAACGAATGAGGGTTTTGGTGGCACATCAGGTTTTAAGGAGGGTGTCCTCTTTATTCCTGTACGAGGAAGGGTGCCATTGCTCGTGTAACTGCTTTGCCGGGACAAGGAAGGCTGGAGGTGAACGCTGACGGGCGTCCCTTGCATGTAGTCCATCTTTGTGCCTGCTGTGGGAGTCACATACCCCCCCCGGTTAACACTGGGCTGTCTGGATAACAAAACACCATTTGGTGAATTTAAGTTTTTAGGAAGGGCAGAAATTGAATGCCTTTGTGAGGAATTTTTGTGATAACCTCTCTGCCTTTCCAAAGAGGTCATCGGTACTGCAGGTGTGGTGGGAACGTCCACCCGCTTTGTGGGGCTATTTCTTGGAAGAGTCGATGGCGGAGAGTACAAAGATGCCTCCCTGTTGGGAACTTTAGGTGGGATCTCAGACATATTTCCCATTGGATCCAGCATTAAAGTCTGGTGGGCTACTTGAATATCTCCCATAATTGCTTTGGGATTACTAGTAGTTTCATTTAAGTGTTTCAGAAAATCATTCAGGGTGTTCCTGGAATCAACAGATCTCCTGTGGTCTCTTTTGCTGGATGGTTTTGTAAGTGGATGATCAATATGTTGCATCTTTTTGTCTGCCTTGTGCGCATTAGAATTTGAGAAAGATGTATTGTAATCGTGGGTAGCATTGGGAAGAACGATAGCACTAGGTATATGTCCATGACTTAGAGGAGAGTGGGGTGGAGGACTGGAAGGAAAAAACTGAGGGCTTTTTAGCGGGGTTTCCTTTCGTGAAGCGTTGAGGTTACTGTGTGCTTTGTCCGACTGACTTTTCATGGCCTGCAGAGTCTTCTGTTGAAGAACTGGTGTAGATTCAGGAGTTGGAAGTGCAGCTAATTCCGGAGGCTGGCCCCTGTGGTCCATCATCATGGACTTTGTATCACCATTTGGTGGCAATTCCTTTCTGCTAGTCAACAGGTTGGTGTAGAGTTTGGGTGAATCAATGTTTTGTTGATATTCCTTGACGGGACTATCAAAAAGACCATTCAGTTTAGCAAAGCTCCCGCTGGAGTCAGTACAGGACTGAGCAGATTCTGCATCCTTGTGTATTTTTCTGGATTTCCGTACAAACACATCCCGATAACAGTAAACAGCCACTCCCGCAATAAAGGCTCCCAGGACAAAAGCAGCAAAGACACAAGTGATTAGGACATTCATGTGTACCATTTGGTTGGACTCTCCCGACTGCACTTCCCACCTTACACCTGCAAAAGACATGCAGTGTATCATCAATTTACACATACTTCAAACTGAGCCATTTCAGAAGTAGTTAGCCTGCCTCAGGGCTCTGTGCCTACTGTTAGTGTAGCTCTGCAATCCACAGCACTGGTGAATGCTAATAATCATATAAATAACGACTGAGTTAGCATTAATCGGCCTAAACAAAGACTGCCCATTTTGTTTGGACAAGCTCTGATGCTTGTCAGAGCTTCGCTCCTCCTGTTCCGTTTGCTTGTACACTGTATGCTGTTGGTTTAGCCTGTCGCTAAATTTCCTTCAAGGCTCACAAATAGGGGCCTGAACGTTATTAGCATTAACAATTTCTGCTGGAAAATTGAGGTTAGAAGGTGCTACTGGGCCAGACAGCAATTAATAACTCATGGATGGATTTCTTTCTCAATTTTCTGCCCAGCTCATAAATCAGTATCAAAAGAGAGACAAGATTATGCAAATGTTATGTAGAACTGTACAAGGAATATACTGTATTGCTAAAACCACGGTTGAAAACTTGTAAACTAATGCATCCACAGCTCGCTGGCCTTGGAGTGGCACAGTCTGCATTATGTAAGCATACAACTCTTAAAATTGAAGATTATGGCATTCTATTAAAGCAAAAGTTTTTCTTTTCTACTTGTAGTCAATAATGAACATTAATACTTGCATAATATAAAAAAAAAAAAACACCTTGCAAGGTTAAGTTACTGCACAATGTTAAAATTTAGAAAACTTTTTGTTTAGAAAGTTGAATATTGGATTAGTTTGTGATTCACGTATTAACCATCTCCCTTTATTTCTTGAGATTTTTTAAAGCAACCACAGACATCTTGCAGCTAAGACAATGTTAGTTTTTAACGAAAGTAATTCTGTTAACTATCCCAAAGGACGTTAAAATGAAAGAGCAAGAGTGAAGGTACAGATTCATTTTTGTTAGAGGCAAGGCCTTTGAACATTGCTAATGTTCAGGGTTATAGGTTTTAATGGCACTGTGTAGAAGAAAGAACATGAGCAAAGTCACTAATAGCTATGACACAAAATGTGATTCAGAACCAAGAGCAAATGGGTTAAAAAAAAAAAAAAAAAGGAAAAGAACGACAACAAATTAAAATGAGAAATGCACTGCTGTAATGGCTGATAGGAAACCTGATATGTTTTGGTGAATGGTAATAAAACAGAAATGTTTTTTGGCTGGTGAGATTTTTCAGTAAATACAGAATTGTGCAAACATGTCTGTCACCCAGCTATTCTGTGTACTAATGAGACTTGCTTTAAGCTCTCTTTATAGGGTTGGAAGCTTCTTGAGTCTTCGGTTGACTGCAACAGTCCTGCTGAATTGAAATCTTTGTTGCCCTAAGAGCTCTAATCAAAGGTTCACTTAGCTGAAAGAACAGCTACAGAAAGACGAATGACACGCAGTACATGTTTCTTTCTGTGTTCACATTAAAACCTGTGTCTCCATGCACTGAGATCATTTGCAATTGGATCCTCATATCCAGAGAACAAAAATTTGGCACATCCTTACTCAGATCTAACTACATTCTTCACAAAGGTGCTGCAGGCAGAAGGAGTTTGGAATATGCACGGCTCTGTCATGGAGCTGAGTTTTACTTTGGTTCCTCCTCTCCCCCCTCCCAAGAAAAGCAAAACCACAACAACAACGACAACAACAAATTAGGCTCTGGTAAGCAACCATTCACGAGGACTAATAGTCTTATCCAGACTAGGCTCATTTGAAAACAACCACCAGAGGTGCAGATAAGTCTTGAATTAAATTTTTTTAATGCATCCAGAACCCCCACTGATTTTAATAGGAGCTTTGGAGCACCCCAGGAATAAAAGGCTGAGCTTATTATCTGTGCTTCCCATTATAAGCTCTAAGTACCACTTTGTACACTGGTTAAATAGGTATGAGAATCATGATTGCACTGTCTGCATATTCACAGGAAATGGGTGTGAAATATAGCCCAACAATCACTGCTGTTACATTCAAACTTTAGAACATGCTGAGACTATCAGGTTTCCATTCAGCTGCAATGTATTCCCTGGTAAGGCCTTACCCTTTGGGACACCTGATAATGGATCAGAATAATCAGAAGTGTTTGGGTCATCTTGAACTACAAATTTCCGAGAGCCAGTCACTTTAGGTTTCCAGGAACCAATCACTTTAGGTGATATAACTGGGATACTTGCCATTGTGGTAATGGAAGCTGAAGAGAACTCCATGTCTGTGGTGGCAAACAGATTTTATTAATGTGTATTACAGTCAGCCCTTCCTCACTGTTGCATGGTATGTCTAAGCTATATCTGCAGACAGTTTTTAATGGGAGGTTACTTGACAGTGCAAAACGTGACCCACTACACTTCACAGAAGTACAGAGGGTTGATCAAAATCAATTGGTTTAAAACTTTTAAGTATTACAAAAATACATTAAAACATCAACAGCTGCTAGCCAAAAATCCAGAGAAGTCAAACATGAAAGCAATGCAAAAGTTAAAGTAAGCAGCTGGTGGAGATGAAAAGCTAAACTTACTCTACGTAATTGCTATACTGTTCACTGGAGACAACATATTCCATTACCTTCTACACATCTTCAAAAAATGTACTTGGAAAGATGCATGCTTACTACAGGTTACTCCTGAGAAACCAGATTGGCTCCATGAGTGCTATTACAGTACACCAGGAAGTGCTGAATAAGCCATTTCTTGAGGGGACAATGAAAGGAATGTTTTTAACCCCTATTTTGTAACAGCTCCTAAGGAACAATACTGTACAGATTCTGGCTTCTCTATAGTACACTTACTGAACTGTAGCCTATGTGGAAATGCATGAGGAGGAAACAAACTGGGTTCACAATCCAAAGTCTACTTTGCACACTCAAGTATTTTGTGCTCACTGTCCCATTAGGAATGAATGTCTGTGCCTCAAAATCTGACAGAAATGTACTCTAAAGTATGATCATTCAGGACTTGAAGATCAGGTTCAATTGTCTCTGTTATGAAATGCCACTTTGAAAATTCAATTGATAACCACTAACGCAACCAGCACAGCATTTCCATATAACATCATTTTGTTTTGCTTTCCTAAATGAGTCTTTTCAGCTGCATTATGGGTAAATATATCTGGAAAATATTTGTCTCAAACAATTCTCTTTCTCATGTTACAGAAGTATAATCAGAAACTAAAACAACAACAAAAAACAGCTGCACTTTTACAAGTTAAACACACAAATAGATTCCTTTCAGATTTGCCAGTCAGGAATGTGCCCTTGGTTTGAAAACGGAGACCAAGTTCCAGGAACAAACACTGGAAAATCAGGGCTCAGTCTTGCTCCTGTTGAAGTCAACAACGAGGTTCTGCTTTTGAGTTCAACAGAGGAGCATTGGGTCCTGCCTCCTGGAACACCAAGGGCTGACAATGAAAACATTGTTAGAAAAAAAATCACCGGAAGTAAAAAGGATGTGGAAGGCCATCTGACAACACTGACAACCACGTTCTCTAAGACACCTTTGTATATACAAGTCCTCATTCAGCTACACAATCTGCGATGTTATATTTTTTCCATTAGCACAAACTATTTAAAACATTTAAAAAATATAGAAATACACATTTTTGAAAATGTGTATTTGTGCAAAAAGCTTGCTGGGAAAGAAGGAAGGCGGCAAGGAGAGGTAAGGAGGAAGATGATGGAATTTTGCCATTCATCTACTAGAGATGACCAATAGGGGCATTCACAAATGCATGGCTGGGGATACAGAGTAAAGCTTAGTGGACTTTCGTGCAGTGAAGATGTCAGCTATGTTAATCAGGCTCTTTAAGAAAAGATGTCTCAATAAATAATGAGCTGCTAACATGCGACTACACAGGGTGAAGTGCTGAGTGAGAAGAGTCTGACTATCTTTACCATCAGTGGGAACATGAGTAAAAGCACAAAAATGAAGGATTGCCAACTGTGCAAAAGGAAGGAAAAAAGGGCTGAAAATGCTGAACTGAAGGAAAGTAAAGGTCATTAATTCAAAAAATTAAAAAAAACTAACCAGATGTTGGGTCGCCAAATATTTTGTAATCTGGTGTAGCTGTAGTAGGCAAAATTTCTAAAAGAATTAAAGGAACAAGTAATCAGTAAAAAGTAACAAAAAGAAAGCAAAAGCTCTCAAATCTGAGTGACGGAAAATAAAAACTGAACTATTACTTCTTATAAAAAATAAATTCTTCAATACTTTCCTGTAGACCCCAAACAGTTGTAAATTGGTGAAGGAGAAGACAAAACTCTGCCACCCAGGACCAAACAGCTCAGCTTTGTGAACATTCACAGTTACACCAGGTGATGTGTTCATCGTGTTACCGAAAAGCTCATCGTAAATTTAACATCTACCGTGAAGTGTGGCCATAGACTACTGTGGAGACATCATAAATGAAAAGCAATGACTATGCCTTACCATGGCAGTCCCCAAGATGTGCTGTGTTGCCATATTCTACATCTTGTATGTATCCTCCAGTGCTGTGGTTGTATGAAACAAACAAAGAGAACCTGCAATTAACAGTATTAATAGGGAAACAAATTGTGATTTTTTTTTTTTCCAGGAAGCAAAAAAATTGAATCATATTTGTTCAGTCACCTTACAGAGGCAAGAGCTAGTGTATGACCAACAAAGCTGTTTTACACAATACACAAGTTATTTGTATCCAGGCTTTAACACTGTCTATACATGCTTATGCCAGGGAACAGAAAAAATAATGTTTTTCACAGCAATGTCATCTACATTGGGCATGCGCTTGGTTTTGGCTACAACTATGCAATTATACTGGCTGAAGTTTCTGCTGGCCTCCTATAAAGGCCTCTTTTTTAAGACACAGCTGCCAATGCACTGTATATTACAGACCTGATTTGTGCAAAAAGTCTTTGATATGTATATATATAAAATCTTAGTCTTTTCCCAGTCCAAAACCTGTGTTTCCCTATTTGCAATCAACCGTGCCCTGGCCATGAGCATGCCTGGGAGGAGACTGTGTACTGTCCTGCCAGAACTGCTCAGGTTTACAGGCAGCAATTTGTTGATTTCCTGCTTCCAACCGCTCTTCCTACAAGTCTGCTTGTCCTTACGTACACATGTAAAACTCCCTCTGAAAGGAAGTCTTCATCTATGGATTGCATAATTAGGTCAGACTTTATCATTCTGTTCTCTCACATATACAGTATATTGAAAAAAATACAGCTGTAAAAAATAGAGATTTATTAATTAAGTCCAAGGGAACAGGGACAGGATACAAGCTCATGTAATCTATAAAATATATGGTAGAGATGCTGGGCTAATTTGAAGTGCAGTACTTACGGCATGCCTGGCACCACTCTCCCACAGGCCTCAGTGTCTAACCAGCCGCAGTATGGGTCCCGGGAAGCAATACACGCCCTTGCAAGAGAAAAACCCCAACAAATCATGCATTTTTTTACTTCCTTCCCCAGAGATGTTGGCACCCTTCCTTTAAGGGGGAGTTCAGGAACGGGGCCGTACTTTTTACATGACCCGTGACGCTCACACCGACTCAGAGGAATTCTAATGACACAGCTGGAGAATGCCACAAACAGAGCATGGTGGTCTCTGTCCAGCTGAAGGGAAATGACTCTTCTGTCTTCCTCGCTGTCAGCATTACACCTGGTCAGCAAAAATAATGGGAAGCCATTATTTTACAACCCTAGTACTTCGGTCAGAGCTTACACTGAAAACATTTTGAGTATTTATTGTCCGTGTAGATACTGTCATGAGACTTCCTACATATACAAAAGTAACTTACTAGTCTTTGCTAAGTGATTGATTGTAAACAAATGTATGGGTTATCAAATGCTGGCTTCTGACTCTTATTTACAGGTAGGTCACGATTTTGAACAATGAAAGGAAAATAAACCCTTTTTAAATTTTTTAATTTTTTGCTAACTCAGTTGGCAAATATCTCAAGAGAGCAGGAGTTCTGAACTAGGTGCCTGTAGAGTCTAACTGGAATGCTTCCATTCCCAAATTCTTTGTTCCAGAATAAACAAGTTTATAATGATTAGATGTAGTTTATGTATCATTGGTCACTGTTGTGAAACACTTAAGCTCTCGTCTTTTCTTTTGAACAGCAGCAGATTTTTCTGATGTTTGATATTCAGGAAGAAGTGTATCTATCTGTGGAAAAATTAGTCTGTCACTGACGTCACTAGAGTGGAATTAGGTTGTTCACTCAACCCAAGCAAAATGGCAAGTAACCAAATATTTTCAGGTTATTCAACATGAGAAACACTGTGAAATGACAAACAAACAATAATGTTGGTACTAATGAATTAGTTTTGGTTCACTATCATTTTTGTTTCACTAGGTACCAAGGACTAGATGAAAAGCTACGTATTTTAGGTGTTCTCGTAATACTTACTTTGCATGATTATATGCTTCAATCTCTTCCAGTAATACACTGTCATTCAGAGAGAAAGGCCTGGTCTTTGCCAAGATTTTAAGTACTACTCCTGCTTCGGAGCCAACAAATATGACTGTGTAGTTCTGGTGTGGTCCAGCAGCATGGTCTACAGCAATTGCTGTCAATCTGTATCTGTCAAGACCAAAAGGCATATCATTAACTAACAGTGTGTTTTCTTGTTTGCCTTTTCACGTGCTTTATTTTTGAGTGATGTCATACCTGACACGTGTTTTGGTAAACCAAGGCTCCTCAATGACTGAGGGAACAGCTGAATCCATCAAAGGATGAGATTTGATGAAGGACAATGTTTCGTCTGGGAAATCAATAGAGGTTTTGTAAGCCTCTGCTAGGCCATGTTTTGCACAGCAGCCAGGTCTGAAAGGAGAACAACACTGTTTTTTCCCTCTTGGTATTTTAGTTAATGAGAGAAGGCAGCCTGCTAATGAGCATCCTTATGGTTGAAGTGTAAAGCTCTGCTTGTTTTTTTACCCAACAAGACACTCAAGACTGCAGTTGATTTAAAATATCTTTTACAAGGACAATGTTATAGCACCATGAGGAAAAACTTTTTACCTTGGCTTTGGTACTTTGTCTTCAGGCACAGCTGTCCAAACAGAGTCAGGAGTTTTTTGTTCTTTAAATCTCCCTTTGAAGACCTTCTCAATGTCATCCATGCTGAAAGCACACACTGCTGAACCAGGAATGCTGCAAAATAACAAAAATAGTTGCAAGAACTCAGACTACTATGGCACCAATCTCAGCATTAGAGAGAGCCAGAGAACTGCCTTTGATGTAAAGTTGCTCATCCCTCACCTGTTAAGCTGCGTAGTGAATACACCGACGACCATGGGGATTCCATTGATTTCTATTATGTCTGTGATAGACTGCAGAACATCAAAGTAGAAGAATGAATCTCCAGGAACCGAGCAGTTGAGCCGAGCTTTCAGAAAGGATGTCCAGTGTTTTTCCAGGACTCTTTGGGAACCCCCCATGTCATTTTTGCATATGCGTGCCACACGGGAATACACAGCCTGTGAAGGGTGGAAGAAAGGAAAAGGGAGGAAGGCTTTAGAGATGCAAGGGCAAAAGTGCTTGTTTTTGAGCTGTTAATGAAACACTGCAGATAATTTTAACAGGAAGACAGCTGCCACTTAACCGTGTGGAAAGGAAGAACGCAAACAATGCTTTCTTAGTGCACAGGCATCTTACTGCATCACCAAGCAAATGCAACTCTGCCAGCTTGTTCCCACCATTTTTTTCCATTCGGAATCATATTGTTAGTGAGATTTAAAGACTTTAATTAACCATGTGTAAAAGAGTTAATAATTTATTATAGAATATCCTTCCATGTTGAGGCACAAGTATTATACTCTGCACTGCTATGACTGAATTATTCAATATCTAGGGACATTAGAGAAACTTCTTTGAAACTCTTCTTTTGTGTTGTCATCTTTTGTTTCTTTTATAAGCAGGAAAAAAACCCTCAGATTTTCCATTACTTGTCACATGTGTTAAGGCAACAGCTACACTGAAAGATACCTTCAGAGAGATCTCCTAACTGCAAGGCATAAGGAACACCAACAACTTTTTGTTTGTTTTGTTACACTGTTCTATTCCTTATTTTTATTTATTTTTTTCTGCCTGTAAATCATAATGTTGGGATAACTGCATAAACTTTGTACTAGTCCTTACTTCATATTGTAAGCTGTGCTTGCTACTCTTGCTGGGTTAGGGTGGTCTAATTCTGCCAAGGCTCGTGGCTACTGATAGCTTGCTGTAAGGATACCCACCTTGCCTAAATTATTGTGCTCTACGGCAATTTCTCGGAAGAAGAAATAAACATAGTTCCCATATTCTATGGCATGGAGAAAGTGTGGCTCTGTAATAAAGAGCAAGGAGAAAGTTACTTCAAAGAACTGTGCAGTCGGCATACAACACTGAATGTGCTGTGTGACTTGGTGGCTTCTCCCACAGGTCCAGACCAGCTCACACGAGCTCCAGCCTTCCAGACACTTTAGGATGGCCAAGTGTGGGTGCATCGGAGTTGACATGAACTTTAAAGGCTTTTATGTTGGCTAATGGACTATAAAAAAGCCTCAAAGGAATTGCGTTTCAGCTCAGATATGTTGTTACTGCAGATTCATTCACTGACGTATTTAACA
>VXAV01008370.1:558900-575119 GCA_013399715.1 Alectura lathami | reverse complement strand
AAGATGGCTAATGTCAGCAAATGTTCTTTTTCCTGAAGTTATTGCTGTATTTCTGATTGCTGTTTTAAGAAAATGATTAAGTGTTCTATTACAGATACAAAGCCAGTAAACACATTTCAGTTTGAAAGGAAACAGATCTTTTTCTTAACTTCCTAAGAAAAAAAAGAAAAAGAAAAGAAAAAGCATTACAACTTTCTCCCTAGTGGCTGGCACCATTTGCAGATTACTTACAGTGGTAGTCAACAATGTTAATAGGGTCCTCATCTTCAGGGAAGCTGACAGCTCGGCACTGGGACAGGCTCATTAGCATCACAGAGGCACAAAGCAGAGGAAGCCTCATGGCTGGTGAAAGATGAGCGCTACCTTTGTGGCAACACTGTTCAGCTACCTGGAAAACAGGAACACACCTGTGAGAGTTCAGCAGCACAGGACAACACACGTGACTTCCTGCTGCAGAAGGCACATTTCCTTTGCATTTGGTGCTGATGAAAGGCTCCTGTATGTATGTTGGTGGAAAAATGCTGCATGTCATATCCCTGCTCAAAGCTCTCCTAAAACATATGGGTGTTTGCTAACTTTTAGGTGGATTTACAAGGCATTTCTGAAGAAGCTGATGACTGTCAGCCCATTTAATTCAAGGGAATAATAAACACAACATCCAGGCTGCTGACTTGGCAAGAAAAATGGTCAAACTTCGGATTAGAATTTTAATTAAACTGCAATCTCTTTCCATCCTCTCTATCACTGAATGCCATCCAATAAAACCCTTTCCCCATAAAATACCTAAATCTTATCCACAAAAAGTCATGACACACAATCTGTCTGAACACCCATGCCATGTTTTAAAATTATTGCTCGTTTCTAGGCTGTAACGTCATCATGCTAAGCCTAACATGCTCACTGCAGAAGACCTTCTGTCTAGGACCAGATGCTTGATGCTCTGCCTTGTGGAGTGGTTTACACACGTGCACAGGAAACGTAAATATGCTGCCTCTGTAGTGCAACAGTGCTTGCTGCATGACTTGCAAGTGTATGGCAAAGAGACTCAGACCGTGGACCCTGCCTTCCCCCAGGGTTCTGGGGGGACTGGGTTTTTCCCAGTTCTATTTGTTACCATCGAAGGCTAGCAACTTCGCAGCAGCTTTCAGGTTTTGTTTTTTCTTGGTGTGCCCTCTATAGCTTACACAGCACATACTATGCTAGCACCACAGCATTATACAACGAAGCTTTTAAGAGGGGCAGGGAAACATCACTTCTCCCAATTAAACTGCAAAGATACTTTAGCGACCAGATTCAAGTACTCAAGCTGCGATTTGGGTAGGATGCAAGAAAACGTATCTCGAAGTGAAATGCAATCTGTAATGACCACAAGTGGTCTGGGCAGAGGTTATATCTCTCATTAGAAACCTGGCAAATGTACTCCTCCTCCTCCAGCCTTTTGGAAGCATTCATTCAGCCCTGATTCACAGGTCAGAGCTCTGAGTCACCAGTCCAATGCCTTGCAGTTGCTGAAATCAGTTATTAAATGTGTTGTCTAAACAGAAAAGAAAAAAAAAAAAAAGCGCCTTTCAATTTTAGAGTTTCAAGAATTGCTGTGAGACGTACATGTTGCCAGCACAAAGTGCCAGGCCTGATCCAGCAAAGCACTTAAGTATTAATCATTTAATAATTTGAAAAGCAATTAAAAAACCCCTTCATAACAACACTTAACCTTTTAGTGATGTTTACTTGGGTTAAGAAAACTGTATTTGTTAATTAATACTACAGCTGGATAGGGGCAAGGCTCCTTCCATCCACAAAGCTGCTGAGCTCCCTGAGTTCAAGCTAGTATGTGGGGACACCAGCTGAAGTGCAGACAGTATTTGGTGAGGGCAGTGCAGTTGTGGGCATTGTCTGAATGCCTGTCCTTTATGGACTGACCTGAAAAGGAGCATTTTCCACTGTTAATGATATTTCTGTATCTCTGTCCACCCGTGCAGAATGGATGGGATGTGCTCTTCGTCAAGATTGATGAGTGCAGTGGTTAATAAACACTAATGATTCCTGGCACTTTCCCTCTGCTCTTCCTTGTCCTAACATGGCCTCTCCAGCTGAAGCATCTTGCATTAAATTACTAATGAGCAAACTTAAAACAAACTGGAATAAATAAAGTTAGTCAAATTAGTTCTTTCTCGTGAAAGCACATTACAGCAAAGTCCTGCAGCACAGTGGCTCCCAGACACAATAACAAACCATTAATGGTTACACAGTCATCACAGTCCTTTTTTATTATTTTTAAACAAACAAACAAAAAGAGCAGATTCCAAATATCCAACCCGCTGCTGTCCCAGGGAAAGAGAAAGGGGAGGCATCTACATGGTACACTGAGCCAGTGGCAGTAACATCTACAAGGCACTTGGTAACTAAGTCCCCCCTGAAGCCTCATTTTCTTAGAGAATGAATGAATACAAACTGTGAAGGAGCAAGATGGTGCCCTGGCCATGTAGGCTGTAGCTGGCATAGAAGATGAGGCCCTTCACAGCCCACACATCATGACTCAGAGAGACCCTATCCCGGCTGCAGAATGCATGCAGCCTGGAAGCTGTAAACTTCTGCTAGTTCGGGCATACGTTGAAAAGAGTTTCTTTTCTTTCCTCTTTCCTCCCAGTATCTTATCTAGGAAGAATTCAATGGGGCAACAAATTTGAAACTTAAATGTAATATCCCCTACAAAAGCAAATACTGTCTTCTGGACTCAGAAGGCTGCAGAGAACAAAAGGGCAATTTGCTGTGTATGGACCACAACAGCCATGACCTAAAAATACCACTGTCACAAAATCAAAAAAGGAAACAACCAAAATGCCAGGTACACAAAGAGGGTATCAGTTCTCTCAGTTAAAGTCAGATTTCAGTCTGATATACTCCCAAATTTTACTTCGTAGAAAACAAGGCAAAGTTTTGTAAATGTAAACCCACAGGATGCGTCACCCTAGAGACTGCATCCAGAGCAGAAACAAACCCACATTTATGTCTTCCTCAAAAAAGCACCCTAAAATTCTGAATGTACACCAGATACAAACTCTGAGCACACAGAAGAGACGGGAATGCTTACGTTCATCAATCACTTTTAACTAACCACCACCTTTCACAAGTCTTTTAAGAAGAAAACATCAACATCTACATGAAGCACAGATCTTTGTCTTGAAAATAGAGAGAAACAAGAGCTGGGCTGAGTCTGCAACCCATACCCAGCCACGTGAAGAAGTACAGATTTCCTAATTATTTTGCTTGTTAAAACATGACCAGCAAATGAACAGTAGTCCTAATTTCTAACACATACAAAACTGAAAAGGCACCTGCTTTAAGAGGCATTTAAATGCACCTCTTAGCTGGCTGGACACAGACTTGAGGTCAGAACCTCTTGAAAAGAGAATAAACTTGAAGAACAGCTGTTCTGTGGATAATCAGAAAAATGGGCTCCATCTAGCCCTTGGAACAGGGCTTTATGACAGCCAGGTGTACGCTTCTGGTACACACAGATATGCCGGTGTGAAAGACATAATTTTGTTTCATTCAAACCTATTATGGAAGCCACTACTGTGGACTACAAATAACAATGCTGAAGAAGTATCTGTTTGGACCAGAATAGCTGATTATGAAATGCTGGCAATGTCTACCCTCAAGAAAATGTAGAAAACAATCATATTCCAGGTCTGATAATTCTTCCCCCGCCAGGATTCAGTCCAGTCTTTAATTAATTTTCCTTATAAATTGCAGAAAGGCTAGAAAATAATTCATGGCAAGTGCAATCTTTTGGAAATTACCGTACTGCTATCCCCAATTTGCAGCTGGGCAATTGAGGTACAGACCAAGGCTGAATTTGTGACCATGGCCAACAACCACGGAAAGCATCTGATCTGCTCCGGGTTGCAAGCGTTACTCTCCTTGCAGCACAGGCGAGTTGCCCACTGCCACGCAGTCTGAAAAGCAAGGGACAGGTCAGAGACCTTCAGGCATCTGGTCCGTGCCATCGCCAGACACCTCTGCAAATACAAAGGAGCAGAGGTAGCAATGCCAGCTGTTGGCACAGAGCCACAGCAGTGAAGAGGGACAGCCCGCACGAGCCAGGTCAGGCTGGGTGCTGCTGGGCGAGAGGAAGGCCGGCAGCGGTCCCGGGCACAAACCAGCTCCCTGCGGCTGGCTCCTCTCAATCTCAGATACGAATCTCATCCTTCAGCTCCTGATTGAGGGAATCGAGAGGAGGAGGGTATCACTTGTGTTACAATACGAGCCCTCCTTCAAACAATCGCACGTGAAGGGGAACAGGCCGCTGTTCCCTGTCCATTAATCTCTGCAGCCTTTGACAAGGCGTGGGTGACACTCCATCAGTCAGCCCTGCGTGCGCTGCCACGTAGAAGGAGGGGGAAGGGAAAGAGCGTTCAGCCAGCTGGAGAGAAGCAGCACAAAATAGCTTCAACCCAGACTGATGCAATATCTTCTATTTGCTCAAAACAAAATTACAAGTCTCCCTAACACAATCAATGTTTTGCAAAATGCTAAGCACAGATGGGAATGTGGCACGGCAAATCCAGGCAGAAGTTCGAGATAGGTCAGAACGAAAAATACATCCTAAAAGTTAGTTCACTTTTGGAGAGGTTGGTGAGACGAAGGAGAATAGGGTTGCAGCTAAACAAACAACCAAAAAAAAAAAGCTGAAAAACAGAATCATCACACAAAGAGGCTTAAATCATGGCACTGTCTTTGTTTCCCACCAGACACAGGCTGGAGCCAGGCTCTAAGGTGAGATGCGGCATCTCCTGGGTACCACATGCTAACCGTGATGCCGAGCGACAGGCTGAACCGATGAGCGATAAGCTGAGTTCAGATGTGAGATGTGGCCTCCCACAGTCCCAAGGGACTTTGGCTAAGCAGGAAATCCCCGCTGTCCTGTGGTCCTTGTCCTGTGTGAGCAGCTGCCCGAGGGCACTAATCAGTGCACGAGCTAGTGCGTTTCTGAGATGGAACTTGGGAAATCCGGAGCACGAAACCACTCTGATAATAGGACAGAAGTTAAAGAAAAGTCCTGTGCTGCTGCCTGTTCACAGATGCTCAGAAGGTTTCTCAAATCAGTGCTTTGAAGTTTTTTAACCAGAAGACCACTGAAACAAGAGGCCTGTTGGCCTGGCCAGAGCAAGTCAGAATCTCATGTGCAACCAAGTAACAGTTGTGTTAGTCTCTCAATGGAAACCTGCTTGTGTTAATCNGAAACCTGCTTGTGTTAATCCCCTCCCCCCATGCCTTTTTTTTTTTTTTGTGTGTGTGTGTGTGCAAAGGACTAGTTGGGTTAAAATAGGTTAAAATACTGTTTCTTATAGCCTTGGGGGTTATCTTTTGATGTACAGATCACTTATGGTCTGTGAAGCACAGGCTGAAAACCACCAGTTGGAAAGGGTCTGGTTCAAATTCTGGGCTAACAGAACCACAGGCAGGGACTCGCCCTTACAGGACTGAGGATTTGCAGGTGGCTTCACTCGCTGGTGTAACTACCACCCAGTGGGAGGAGTTCAGCTTCTTGAGCCACCTGCAGAGAGGAGACCTCACTGGTAAGGTGCTGGTGCAGAAGCCGCCTTCACCAGCAGCAGAAAGAAAGGCAGGCTCTTGCTGAGTTTGTCTAGCAAGTCCATCTTCTCAGAAGATAAAATATTTAGAGCAGAATACATGAACATGGCACGGGCCATCTGTGGTGCCCTAGACCCTTTGCAGAAATGTATGCACTGGCAACATGGATGCACCACGTCATTCAATTAGGGAGCACCATCATCCCTGCTGTGCATGGACTAAAACCACCACAGCAATGCCACCCAGGGGTGCCCCCAGGCCAAAGTGTGTTGGTTAACATAACGGGAAAATGCAGCATTTGTGTATGACCGAGCCAAAATACATGACCAACAAAGCCCAGGGTCTTGCGGCTTGAACTCTAATCGAGAGGGAGCAATGTAGATATGCCAGACAGTTCTCTACATAAAATGCAACATTCACCTTTAAGGCCTGTATCAGTATCTATTATATGAGAAGCAGGGGTCAGATGCCCATTCCAGGTCCTATCCACACATAGGTTTTGTAATGATGCAATTTCAACTTTATTTTTTTTTCAGATGTATTCTCTTGTAAATGTTTTTCTTTAATGAAGGCTGACTTCAGTGAAGTTCCTGAAGGCAACGCTTAACACAGAGATTTACTGTACATTTAAATGTCAGAGATTGCGTATGACATGGTAAATCCATATTGTGGGGTTTGGTGACAAATTGTTTCAGCTAATTATCAAATAACACAGGAGAATATCTGTGCTTACAATACAAGAAGCATACTTAAATTATTATTGTAGTCCCTTTATAAATAATAATGCTGTAAGTTTTTAAATAAATAAATAAAACATGTTTCTGTCCTACTTAGCTGTTAACTTGCAGTACATAGCCATCCATACTTTTTGTAACAACAATTTTAAAATCTGCACCTCTGAAGAAAAAAATCAGGATGTTTGGAGTCACAATATTAATTGAGTGCAAAAGTGCAAATAGCGAGTCTGTTATTTCAAGATAACACTTGACTTCTTTTAAGGATTCTGCATTAACACCTCTTGATCTATGTCTAAGTTTAAAAAAAAAAAAAAAAAAAAGATGGTTTAATATTTAGTGATGAAACCCTACCACTGAGCATCACAGCTTTCATCTTAATTGGCTCATGGTATTGCTGGTTACACTTCAGTTGTTTGTGGGCTTTTAACATTACAGAAAGCGCACCCCTCTTCACTAGAGCAAGCTGACAACACTTGCAGAATGGATAGGGTGACTTTTAATGATGCAAATGCTTAGTGGTTGATTAGCACATGCAGAGGGCTAAATTCTCTTGCGATTAAAAATTTACTTGAACACAAGGTAGTTTCAGCAGGAAAGGAAATAAAATGCTGAGCAAACCCTAAGTGATTGCTTCAATTATGTTTATTTTAAGTTAATTTTTGAGAGTGAATGTTAACTACCTTCCTTTACTCGGGAGATAACAAAAATCCTCCAGTTGAAAACAACTTTTGATTTCAGCTCACATATACGGTCAGATCTGCTCTCTGTTTTACAGAACTCCTGCAAGTCCATGCTCCCTAGAAAGTCTGCCAGGGCTGAGCTAGAGGTGATAAAGTGCAAGGTACTCCAGCTTATGCCCTGCTCTGGATTCATCATTTCAGCAGGCCTGCATTTTATTAATTCAAACTGCTTGTGCCCAACTGAGACTGCCCTAAATTTATTCTCAGAAGTGTTCAAGGACTCATGCAGAGGACAGGGATGTTTGGGTTTGTGCTACACTCTCAGCACCAATCCTGTTAATTCCTGGCCGTGGGCAGCACTAGTAGCACGAGCTCCAATTCCGAAGCACAGACAGCAATGCCACCCTGCTGGGGCGGGCGGATGCAGCTCGTCAGGCTGAGCTCCTGAGTGCCTCCAGCTCACAGCTGTGCCAGAGGTGCCTGGCATTTGCCATGTGTTTTTCGGTCTGAAATCCTTCTATCCTGAAAACTAGAGAGAAGTCTTAAGCTGAGATGGCAAAGATCTAATTAGTCGTACATAGAGGCTTAGGCGTAGATTTAGAAACAGTCTGCCCCCCTCAGCCCCAAACAAAACCCCGAACCTAGACCAAACAATTACCTATTCCTCCCTGTAAGATAGTTGGCTACAAATGTGGATGAGTGCTGTAAGTGAAGTAAGAACCTATTCTGCATGCAAGCCTATGTAATTTGCATAGCAAGACTGCCACTCATTTCAGCATGACTGAGCACCACCTGAGCAGGCAGCGCTAAAACAGGTAGGAACCAGCATGCGCAGGTGAGGGCATAACGAAGGTCTCGGGCCCAACTTGCACAAGTCGTGACGCCAGAGCCATGGCACATTGCTGGCAGCATCTGCTGCCCTCCAGCAGCACAAAGCTGCCTTCACCTCGAGCGGCTCCAACCCTGAGCCCTGAGATGAGCTCTGCCCATCAACAGGCTGGAGACCATGAGGTCAGGATGATGGGAATGGGATGTTTTCAAACGGAGGGGAGGTTTGAGGGAAAGCGTATGCACCAACAAGCAGCACAGCTGAAGAAAAAAGGGATTTGCACTGTGGAAGGGTCATACCTGCTACCCAACAGGCCATGCCCCAGACAACGCTGGTGTCAGCCTCATCCTGGAGGTTGACACCAGCACTCTCTCCCACTGAACATGGCAGTGCTGCATTTTGCTGGGGCACAGGGCTGCTGGCTTGAGCTGCTGCTGGGGAAAGGGCTGCGAGTGGCACAGCTCACTCCAAAGAGAACAGTAAATGGCTACTGGAAAATGGGAGGGGAGAGGGACACTACCAGCTGGCAAGAAACAGCTCAGAGCATCCTAAGCACCACACTGGTATTATCGGCATGCCACGCTCGGAGCTGGAGCAGTCAGCCAACCCTGCCCACAGGAGTGCTGCCTCTAGAGACTGGTGAAAGACGTGTTTTTAGCTAGTCTTGATTCTTCTGCACAGACAAACCTGGTAGCTGGCCACCCAGTTCCTTTTTGTACATGCAGAGCATGTACTTTGACACTTTCCTGGGCACAATCCATTATGTGTACAAATGCAGGCATGAAAAACTGGAGGAAGCCTGAGCTTAAAGTTAACGATTACTATTATCTTGTTAAGCATTAAAGATTAACTACACCAGTCAAAGGATGTGTTATGAAATGTCTTTCCCAGGCTGGAAAGCAAATAAAGACAGNTTGGTTTTAAAGAAAAGACAGTTTTTTTTTTTTTTTTTTTTTTTCCCCCCCCTTTCAAAAGCTATTCTGAATTTAGAATAACTGTTTAAACTCCTGCTCTTATTTACTACAGTATCAAAATGTAGCCCCTTGCCATGTGACTCTTTACATTTTCATTTGAGATGCCGTGCAGAAACACATAGAAATCTGGTGAAGGCAAACCAATTTTAGAACATGTTCCGAGCAATTGTTTTGCAGCACTGCCCTACAGTATGAAGTCTCTTACATTTCTTAAATTGCCTAATCAAATGCAGACTCTGTTCCAGTCACGCTAAATTTTCACATAATGGCAGAAAAACACTCCTTTCTAGCCTGGCGCTGAACAGTTGGATCACATTATTATATTTGCTGCCTTTGTACTCTGTGAGTATCTGTAAATGTACGTACAGACACTGGCATTCTTGGGGGAGAGGGGCAACAGGCTGACTTGAGCCCAGGGCAGCTGGAGCAGTGCAGGGGGCTCCTGGAGAGAGGGCTCTGCACCGAGGTCTGAGAGCACCCGGGGCACCGCAGCAGGGTACTGGGGAGGGTTTTGTTTGTTTTTATGTATTTTAAAGCCAGAAGTATTACTGCAGGGTTTGAGCCAGCTCAACTCCTCGCCTTACCTTCAGCAGAAGTTATTAGATGGATATAAAAGCAGTTAGGTAGCTTATCACCCTGTTGCTGCTCCCTGGCACTTCTCAGCCACTCTGGGGAGAAGGCAGGACCAGTGCAGCATGCAGCCATGGCTTCGCTTTGGGCCCCAAGCACTGCATTGCACCACTCTGGGGAATTCCCTGCCCCGCAGGGCTGCCCACTTCCCATGGGCCAAGCACAAGCTGCCAGCCCGTGCCAGCCAGGAACAGGACGTGGCCACTGGCACAGGCCATCCTGCCCCTGTTTTCTGCCTGGGTTGTATCACCCCAAGGTAACACACACCTCAGTACGGCAGGGAACTATTTCCATCACACTACTTCCAATGCTTTGGGTTGTAAGCCACAGAGAAACCACAGATCGGGGCTTTAGAAGTTTTAAAAAAATAAATTAGTAACATATGGTCCATGCGCTTGAATCAAGGTCATAAGAAAATCTGTGGCAGACCAGTGAACGAGACTTGGGACTTTAGAGATCTGCATTACAGCTTGCCACCTTCTCCCTTCCATGCTGGCCTCCAAGGAACCCCAATACAGTTGCAGTATTTCCCTAAATCCTTGTGTTATCACTGGGCCAGTGTAATATTGGGCCAGTGTAAGAACCTGTCTAAATGATCATGTCTGAACCACACACGATACCTGGCTGCAGGTCTGTTTTTCTCTCCAGCTGTACCAAGTACATTTAGGTTTCTGTTGGCATAGCTTGCCATGTAAGACCACTGCTCAATCATGAGCAGTGCTTGTTATGTCTCTGGCAAGGATGAAAACCTGATGCTTTGGGGAAGAAAAGCCATAATCCACTCTTACAATAAAACCTGCACAGTGGTATAAAGGACCAAAAAAAAAATTGCATCTATACCCTTGCAGGGAATCAGATTAATCCCCAAAACATGGGATTTGATTATTTTTGTTCGAGGTTATCATTAAGAAAAAAACCTATACATTGCTAAAAATATCCACATAGCACTTACTTTATGAACAAATATGATTTACTGAGCAAAAACAAATTACTGGCTTCTCAGTGTTAATCTTTGCTAAACACGTGCTGGGTTTAAGAAACTGCCATGGAGAGCAGAACTTTGTAAATTGAAAGAACCCATTCAACTCTGCAAGATGATTTTTTTCCCCTTATTACTCCTTTCATGAGACACCTGGGGACATTGTTTGCACGCTGTTGACTGCTCTCACAACACTGCTTTTCCTCTTATCCTTACCCCCCTCTCTTGAGCACTCATCTCCAGGTGGCAATACACAAAATATAGCTATATTTGTGAGGGGCGCCAATGCTGGCTCTTGGCCAACTGTTTGAAAGCAAACAGCCCTCTCCTGCTTCTGCTTGGTTGGTTGGAGTTGCTTCTGCAGGACGCAGCCCCCTGGCAGCAGGGACCCTGATACTTAACACCTGCGTGCTGCACTGCTTGGGGCACATGCAGAGCATTTATGGCCCTTTCTTGTTTGGAGCCACCGTTCCACTACCAGGCAGAGCCACAGCCTGCTCACTGACACTGGACTACATTCAAACATCATCTAAAAATTTAATCCCGCAGCCTTAAGTATACACTGAGGCTTCTGTAAGTTAAATACACATGTAATTTTCTCTGCAGCCTCCCAAACCAGGGTTGTTGTGCAGCCTGACAGACACACAAGTGCTCACACACACCATGGGGAGGGGTGCCCAAGCAGAGGAAGATATAAACAGGGGCTGGAAATACCAGCAGGAGAATTTTCTTTTGACCCCAAAGCACATCTGTCATGACAGACGCACACAGGAATAGCAGCAACACCTTCTGTCAGTGCTGTGAGTAGCTGCTGCCATCCCCGTCCCCCACCAGTGCCCATAAACGTGCCTGGGAAGCACGGCAGTGGGACTGGAGGGAAAGGCCTTTGTTCCACGGCAAGGCAAAACTGGAGGAAGGCCCCACACACCCACCTACCTAGCGGCGGTGTGGGCTGGCACCCCACTACTGCTCGGGAGAGCCGAGGCCCAGCTGTCGGGACCATTTGGCACAAGAGAGATGAACTATGTGGCTCACATTAAGAAAAGCCTATTACCCCAGTAATAGCTGAGCAGAGTGACCAGCTGATCACCTCTCATCTCTTCTGAGGGCTTGCTCCCAGCGCTGATGGCAGATGCTGCGCTGCTGGCCCCTGCAGCTCGCCTGCTCCCTTCCCAGATGAGCACCTGTGTTTGCTTCCCCAATCCCCCAAGCACTTGAGGAGCCCCCCAGTATGCATCTGACAATTAATCCTCATTCCCTAGCCCTCAAAGCCCTCTTTGCCTCCAATGCCTGCCAGCACACGTCCCTGCACCGACACCAGCCTGGCTGCTGGTCACGCAGGCCAACACAGCTCTTCTGCTCCTCACAGCCCTGCCTGATGGCACCCATCTGCTGCTCATCTCTGGTGGGAACAGGATCCCTCCTTTTTATTCTGTGTTTGTCCAGTGCTATCAAATTAGAAACCCAGGCTGCGATTTGGCTCTTGGACACAATGGTTAATAAAAGTAACAGAAACAACAAACCTTTCTGCAAGAGGCATATCTGTGTGCAAATGCGACCTCTGTAATGTTACCAAGGTCAGGCAGACCAAGGCCAATCTGCTGCGCTGAGAATATAAATCAAAGCTGTCCAGGGACTGATTTCATTTACAAGGTTTGTAACCATTCTGGACAGAACAAATGTCACTTGCTTGCTTGAGCTCCTTGCTCCTCCTCTTCAGCACCACTTCCCCGCCAGCCCCTCCTGCCTGGCAACACCTCCTGACCTCCTTTGCTCTTGAAGCAAGGCTCCCCTTCTAGCACGCAAGCTCTGGCTCACACACACAACAGGCAGTCACACCACGCCAGTTTGCTTAAGTTATACAAAAATTGCCACAAGTGAGATTAGCACAGAGCTGCGAGCATATTGACCTGAAAATTACCTGCCATTCAGAGCACAGGTCACAATTAAAACAACAAATCCTACAACTTCTTCCCTATTGCATCTGTAGGTCTGCAAAACAAACCAAGGAACGCATCTGTAGCGAGTATTAGAGTCTGGGCACAGATCCTGTGAAATCACACAGTTTCCGTTGTGGAACTAAAAAGGCTTCTCCAAGAACGTGTGAAGCACACAGCCGAAATTCTCCACTTCTTCCTGCACTCTTTGCCTGTTTGCGTGGCTAAGCTAAAGCAGAAAGTTGTGTTTCGTCAGCTGGTAGCTCTCAACGCACAGCCTGGCCTGCAGGCCGAAGGAGCAAGCGCAGGCCGCAGCTAACAAGCTCCCTCCCGAGTACCACCGAGCTAACATAACCCCCTCCCACCAACAGGTTGCTGTGTGCTGGGAAGCAGGAGCTCAGCAGCTGCCTCCTCTCGCCCCTCGCAGCCCGCCCGCTGCAGGTACGCCCATGGAGCTGGGCTGGGGGCACAAAGAAACGTCCCATTCTGGGTGTTAACTTTAGTTACCATGGCCAGACAATGCTGCCAGTGGTGTGGAAGGAAAAATTGCTGTAGCCAGCTGTGCTGTTCACAGTCGGATGGTTTCTGTGCAACTCCAAATGGCTGTGGAGCCAGTAGCCTGTTGTGGCCAAGGACAGGATGATGGATGGCCTGCACACACTGTCCAAGCAGGGAGAATGGCAGAAGTTCACTTCAGGGTTGTTAAAATGCTAATCTGGGTTAGTTAACAAAAGCCGAATGGCACAGAAACGTTAGGGAAATAAACACAACTCGTATGTTATATATGTGCGCTGCAGATCCGATCTCTGTGGTTACAGAAACATTCGACATGGAAGTGGGACAGTTCAACAGCCTTCCTGTTCGAAGGAACTGAACCAACTTCTGGTATCAGCTGCGCTGTAATTGCTGTCACACCACGGCGAGGGAAAGTGGGTACAGCAGGCAACACGTCTGGAAACAGCATCGAAGGGCAATAATATGATTTTTTGCTGCACACCTCCTCCATGTGACATGGGAACAAATCAGAACCTAGTTTCTTTTGAACTCGAGGCTGGCAGCTATTCACAGAACAAGTAACAACTTAATAAAATGGCTTAGATAGATTTTAATGGTAACTGCAGTAGCTTATCTGATGAATAAGAAAAGGCATCATCTGTTCGAGCAGCAGTTTTGACGAAAGCAACATTTGAACTGTTTTAATTACATACAGAGCTGCTAAGACTGAAAATAACTTATGCTACCCAATGCAAATAATATGCCTTCCATCTTTTCTTAATTTCTTATGGAGCAAATTACTACCTTATCCAATGGGAAGGCATCTGATTTTTCTTAACTAGAATTATAGGTATGTTTAACACACAAATATGTCATCAATCACCATCTCCTCTATTCACTAAGCAGTGCAAACACACACTGCATTCTCTGAAAAACACCAGACTACAACATAAATAAGCTCAACATAAGGTTATGTGAGCACAGAAGCTGTTCATGTAACTGTTGCCTTTGTCTAACAAAGGAAGACCATAACTGGAATGGTCTCTGTCGCATCACTTGTACGACACTTCATGAGAACTGGCCACATTCGTCTGGGATGTCCACTTCAGATTACAAATTTCTGTTTTTCAGAAGGAAGCATAATCAAAGCATTTCAACATTTCTATGAAGGTTCTGTCCAGCTAACTGGGCTTCACCCAACTTCAAGAGATGTTGAATCCTTTGTTAAGTGCTATAATATTTTTTTAAAAAGTTAAAAAACAAAACAAAACAAAACAAGCAAGAGCTGCAGTCTGTGCGTGACTGACTGTAGAAAGACCAGAAGATGTGCTATTGCAAATGCCTAACACATGCTTTGACGGGAGCTTCTATGACATACATTCTTTACCTTCGCATATCTCACATGACAGGACCGATCAGATCGAAGGCCCATTTAGTCAGAATGTTTAATTGCACGTGTAATTAAACATTCTATCTAAACGTGGGCTCTACATAACTCTGCACTAAAGTTCTGGCAGCTCCAAGGGCTGAGGTGCCTGCTGCAACGGCAGAACCCTTCGGGTGGCTGAGCGAAAAGGGTGCTAGGGACCCGGGGCTGCAGCCACACAGCTGGTTTGTGGAGCTGACAGGGCTGTCGCTGTGCTCCTGGCACACACTCCTGCATCACACAAAGCACAGCTACATGATTTTATCTTTGTTCCATCTCAACCGTAAATGAAAGCAGGCAGCAACAGACTGCAGGATGCAGGGAGGACGGTAGCTGCTCGCTGTAACTAAAGGTGCAGGTGAAAGTGAGAAGCCTGTTAAACAAACCAATTTAGAGCCTCTGGGTTACACTTTTTTGGCTGTCCTTTTGAAAACTGAACTATGTAATTTAGAATAGTAATAAATTCCAACTACAGACATTCTCTTCCTGTTTTTAAAACAACTGAGTTTTACATTGGTTAATATAAAAAGTGTTGAAGTTCATGGTTATACAGAAAAAAAAACTGGAGCGCTCAATTGGCAATTTGTATTTATCTAAGCCAGAGTAAATGTTTATACAATATCTGCCAACATAACACAACATGCCTGTCATTTACTACACTAAACGTGATTACATACAGCTTAATTTACTGAATAGTAACTTAAGCAGACTTTAGAGGTGCATAGAATTTTATGCTGTGAATAAAGCAGAAAAAAAAGTCTATTCTCTTTTGCCACAAAAGTGATTGCAAGGATTTACAATGAACTTCCTGTTGGACTTGGGAAAAGGAAAGAACCTCAGAAAATTCTCTGTGAAAGTATTTGTATGTGAGAGCCACACAGCAGCAGTAAAAGCCTCTAAGACAGTAGGAAGCTGTTCCCTCAAATAACATTTAAATGAATTTATAAATGTTAGGAAAGAAAGACTAACAACTTAGAGCACAAAGGTATTCCCAGAAAGAGGCATGTTTTCCCCAAAGGAAAGAACTACGGGAAGAATGCCACTCATTTACAGAGCCCTGGACAGGATTTGAGAGGAAGTTTGCTGTAATTCCTGCACATTACGTGTGAAATGTGTGCCTGTGTACACGCATAAGCTACAATACCATCTGTACAGCACGCACCACATATGTGAGCGCTACGAACCACCATAGCTGCTGCTATGCTCAACAGTAAATGCAATCTAAGCCACACACACATAAATACAAATGGCTTTACGCACCGAGGGCCGAGTTCTGCTCACATTACTCACAGGTTAATGCACTGACACAGACATAATCTTGACCAGAAGAAACAACTCCACGATGAGAAGAGAGCCACTAATTTCAGACTAGCAGAGTGCTATATTCATGCTAACAAGTGGGATACGCGCCAGAACGACAGGATATTCCACACATCAACCCAAAGCACACTTAATTGCTTTTTCCAGCTTACAAGACAAAACACAATGAAAATCATCAAAAAAAGAAAATCTCTTTTAAGATGCGAGCAAAACATCCACCTGGAAATATCTCTGTGACCTTTAATATCCATCCAGCGTTTATAAATAATAAAGAAGGCGTTAACCCCTCCTGATGCCCCCGCACGCTGCCGCTGGGCTCCTGCCGCGCCGAAGAGCTGCCCCGGTCCCCGCACAAAGTTTCTCCGCTCCGCACCTGAGCGCTGCCTCCTCCAGGAGGCGAGGACGGAGCGCAGCCGCCCCTGCCTGGCACGGGGACAATTCACAGCAGACTCTAGGATTTGTCTCCATCCGTAATTGATGGCAGCACGGAGCACGGCTCCCTCTCCCTCCCAGCGCCCGGCAGCTACCGGCGAGCCCGTAAATCACGCTCGATGGGACCCGCGCCGCTCCCCGCCGAGCCCCGGCCGGCTGAGCGCCCGCTGACGCCGCCTCGA
>VXAV01008370.1:494110-558248 GCA_013399715.1 Alectura lathami | reverse complement strand
CACTTCCGCGCCTCGGCACAGGCGTGTTCTTTTCTACTTCCAAAGAAAAAGTCATTGCGAACAATGCAATTTTGCAGGCTAATGAGATTCAATTTTGCAGATGAGTACTTCGCGGGGAGGGGGGGCGGCGAAGGGGAGAACGTCCTTGAAATGACATCCTTAAGTGCCTGTCCGAAATGCCCATATCTATTCCAGAAACAAAGGGTTTAATCCCAGACGTGAAGTCTGGGGAACAGCTGTCACTAACTCATTCTTTTTTCTTTTCCACATGAAACGGAAATTAATTAAGGCTTAAAGTGCCACAAAATATTTTGGATGCCCCTGAAAGGAAAAAAAAAAAAAAAAAAAAAAAAAAAAAAAGGATTACTCACCCAACTCTATCACCTATGCTTGTTTGACGGGAAAACAGAAAAATCCTGAGTAAAAACAACAGAGACCGTTGCTGAAGAAAGGGCTCGTCGCTCACTCACACGCTGTCCCCAAACTTCTGCCCTCCTGCGCCCATGGGCTGGGCAGGTTGCAGGGCCCCCGGCAGCAGCCGGCCGACCCCAAGGCTTTCCAGGCGCTGCTGGCAGGGGCAGTGCTGCCTCTCGGGAACCGATTCCTCTAGGCGAGGGCGCCAGGATGCGGCCCATAGTAAATTCTCTTTAGAGATGGTGCCAACAAAATCTCTCAGCCATGGGAATAGGACGTTTTTGGCAACTCCGTCCCTTGGCTGTCTCTGTCTGATGTTTCCTAGTGGTGACAGGCTAAAGGCGAGATCATTATGGGCTTCCTCACAGAAAACACAGCGCTGCTATGTTGCACCCCAAGTGCTGCTGTCTGGTTAAAGGTGTAAAGACATGATTTTCTCCTTCTCAGTGACAGTCCTAATCTGAAAGCATCAACATTTGCACAGTGCATGAAAATGCTGCAATAGAGACTATTCACTGGGCTGGGAATCAGATAGCAACGTGAGGACAAAAAGGCTCAGAGCACGAATGAGACAACCCCAGAAAGAAGTGCTCGGCTCAGAGAGCAGCTCTGTGGCCTGTCCACAGGCAGTAACATCCCCAGAGCAGCCCCACTGCTGTGTGGGTTTATTACAAGTGCATATGCCCAGGTGCAAGCAACCCACAGCAGCGCATTACAAATGTGGGATTTGCTTCTCTGATTTTTAAATACCGGATGGCAGTGCCAGGCAGAAAAACTGCAGCCCCAGAAGAGCCGCCCCTGTTTTCACTCAACACATCCTTCTTGCCAGCTGCATGCAGAACTCACTCGGCAGCACCCGGCTGTCCCTGCAGCGGGCACAGCAGCGCAGCACAGCCCCACATCGGCTGGGGCTGCCCTCTGCTCCACCAGCTCATACCGAGGGACCTCCCTTCCACTGCCTGTCCCAGCCACGGGCTGAGGGAGGGTGTCCATACGCCGGGGTGAGATTAACGCGGCTTAAATCTCCTTCTGCTTCAATTAGGCAGATGACACGATGCTGAGCATCGGATCACGCTGCTGTATGGCAAAGGGTTTTGGTTTGAGTACAGCATTTTGGAGACCTCGGGGACAGTCGAGTGTAGGTAGATCTACACTGAAATATTAAATATGGTGGTTTATTATAGTTTCAAAATTTGCTGCATGGCTAGAAACACTTTCTGTAGGGATTTAAAGTATGTGCACTTAAAATGTGTGTGGGCAGGGAATTATACAGCCACAGGTTTTTAAACACCAATATATGCAGGCTCCTATTGATATGATAAACCATCAGTTACACGTGCTGCAAAGCTCCTTAAATCCTCATTGAACAACAGACCACTATTGTGTCAATAGTGTGCAGATTAATGGGGCATTGTCTGCCTATTTTAGGCCTTAACTTTCATTTATACTAAAACTTGTTCTTCATTGTAACTCTTAACCTTTGGATTCTGCCAACACATTTCTTGTCACAAATATATTAATGGAATTAAAAGAAACCTGGCTTTTAAATGTTAATTACCTCTACAGTGATTGATTTGTAAAAGAAACACATCAGCAGTATCTAAAGGCACAGCGGCACCATCAGATGGACTGAGCTCAGCCCAGGAGCCAGCAGCGCCTGAGGACTGGCTCCGATGGGGCTGTCCCTGGGTACAAAAGGTAGCGAGAGCACTCACTGACCCTAGCTCTTAGGCGTATCTTACGGACTATTCCTATTGTCTAAGGGATTTTTCTCTAAGTGTTTTACAGACTTAAGCAACACTCATGTTCACGAATTTGAAAATGTAAGCAGAATATTCAAAATTTACATACAGATAGAAGAACCACCATCTGTTAGAACAACAAATTGAGATTTTGCTTCATTAAAATACAGATAATATAAAACTAACGTGTGCTTAAACCAGACATTTCATTCCACTTGAATTCCTCCACTGAGTTAATAGCCAAGGCTGAGCTGGGTTCAGGGAGCACAACCATTCATTAACATCACACTTCAGCCACACGGCGATTTGATGGCAAAGTGCAAGGCACGGTGTGGGGCAGCCTGCAGGAAAAGCGCCTTTGGCATGCCGCTGCCTGGGGAAGTTTGTGGAATGGCAGATCCCTATGGCATACCAAGGAAAACGGCATGGCTGTGTTCCCTCTGCCCGAGACAGAGCTCCATCAGTGACTCAGCACGCTAACACAGGCGTGATGGCTTCTGAATGAAATGTGAAACTTGTATTTTGAGGACCTATTCATTTAAGCTATGTCATTTCCAATAAAAACCGCAAATGTCAGTTACAGAAAAATGGTCACATCACAGCAATGCCAGGATGTGATGATGCTACATCGTAATAGTCATTACATTTTAGCTAATATTTTAGCTAAATATTTTCCTCCTCCCTCCTGTTTCTTTCCTCCAAAAGGCAGCACATTTCAACACTGCATGCAGACATCTGCCTCCTGCGTGGCACAGTACAGAGTAACTGCTTGGTAATTTACTATGGATTGGGCATTTAATTTCTGATGAAGCAGATATGTGCAGTTTTTATATTTACTGTCCTTAAATCTAAGTTGCAAAGTGAGGATGTTATGACTTACCTTGGCTGTAATTAATTTTGATAATAAAAGAGAACAGAATTTATTTATTATGAGTGCATTAAGTTAGTTGGACAATTTAAGGTGCTATTCAATGAGTAATGCTCCCATAGCAGGAGTAAATATTGGTCTGCCTGATAATATTAGTTTCTATTAACTACCTAGAAATGTCGTTCTCATACGGCTCTGGTTTTATGTGCCTCAGTGTCTTCTCAGTTACCTGGGGAGCCATTGCACAGGGCAGGGCAGGCCTGCATAGCGCGTGAATAAGTGCAGAACAGTTTCCAAAGAAGCAGGCTTTTTGTGCCTACCGCTTGGTAAAGAATCTTGGATTTTTAAGAACAAAGGTATAGCAAATAGGAAGCTCAAGCTATAATGTTTCACAGCTCATCACCAGAAGGAGGCTGAAGCCGCACGAGCTGGTAGCTCATTACGGTATCCCACTATTAACTCGCACAATGCAGAGTTACATGAGAGTAATGCTCGCCTCCCTTAGCTGGGTGCCTACTGCTCCTGCCTTCAGCAGTTAACTCCATGAACCCTTACCGTAGTTATTGTCCTGTTTGTGGACACTATTCACCCCCATCTCCCATGGTTTAGATCCTAAGAAGACGGATCTTTAATCTGCCTGGACAGTGTTTAGATCCTGTTCCTTTTCGTTCACCCTAAACCTTGTTGTGTGGGAAACGCAGATGAAAATCCCACTGTTTGGCTGGCGAAGCATCAAACAGAGCCAGCCATTTTCCTTGGCTGAGTCCTGAGCTTGCAGCAGTATCAACGCAAGTCAGAAGTGAGACATTTCAGAACGTTGTCGCTCATGATTTACACCAACTGGCTAAAAATAGCAAATTGCTGATAAAACAAGCCTGCGCTGTGTTGATACAGGCAAATAATTGGTTATAAGTCAAGTGCTGTATAAAGAGTGGTAGGCATAAGAAAAGATGTCGTAATTTTATCTCTGTAAATAGTATCCAATTCAGGTAGCACATAAGCATCGTTCTTTATAATACTTAAAGGAAAGAAAATAATTTTATCATATTTTCCAAATGACGTGAAACCTCCTTCTTCACCCTTGTCAGTTCTCAGAAAATTATAGGAGGTGCTTTCAAGCGATTAGCATTTTGTAGGTAGACACAGAATAGTTTTATCACTTTCTTTTAGCATCTTTTTGTGTACTGTGTTGAGAGTTGTTTTTAAAGTATTTCTGACTGTCAAAACCTCAATTTTAACATCATTGTTCTCTCTGTTTTATTATCTTTCTAGTCTGCCTCCTCATATAGGGGGATGTGTAGAAACCTCAGGTTGTATGCCTGTCAGCTTGAAGGCGTAGCGATGATTTTCTGCTAATGCTGATGGGCTGCGCACCCCAACTTGGCAACTTTGTCCTGGCTCTGCATTGTATCAACATCTGCATACGCTTCCACTCTTGTCATTTATCTTTCTGGCTGGTGGAAGAAATGGGTGCACGCTGCTGTTCCATGCCCACCCACGATCACCAGACATCAGTTTGCCTCGCAAAGCACACCGAGCACTGTCTTGATATCGAGTATTTCAGTGATATATCTAATAGCTGCTCTCAGTTCCTAGGCAAAAATGCAACTGAAATTCAATCTGCTGGCTCTCCAGTTCCAACGCCTCCTTTAAGGAGGTAGAGGAGATGTGCCAGGAATTAATAAAAATAATTGGAAAACAAACAACTTTCTCTGCTTTGGCAACACTGTGTGGGTCAGCCAGCAGGGCTCACTGGGATCCCACCCTGCTTAACCTGAGGCGGTGAAGGCCAGGAGTTCCTGCCCTGCTCTGGCCATGGGGCTGGCAGAGGGAGCCCCACGACAGCAAGGACAAGACATAGATACAATGTGTGTAATGTGTTGTCCTACTACTTGAAATGTGCTTACAGTGAAATCTGGATGACTGTACGTCAAAGCAAATAAAAGGGATTCGAGCAGGGAACAAAACTGGGCACAGTCTTGCTGTAAAACTGGTCTTTCCTGCCTGCAAGCTCTCTGTCAGCTTTAACTTTGAAAAGCAATCTCTTTCAGGCCAACAATTCTGGCCATGTCACTTTCCTGCAATGGTGAAATGTGATTAATTCCTGGCCCTTGCAAAAGAATAACCTTCTTAAAAAAAAAAAAAAAAAAAAAAAAATCCCAGGGAGGGTCAGGTTGTACAGGGCAGAGAGCTGGGAAAGGAGGATCCCAGGTGAGGGCATTGCTGCGGTGCCAACTGGGGCCAGGCGCAGCGTGGTGGGTTCCTCAGCCCTTCAAATGTCTTCAGCAATCACTGAGACATTTCTGTACAATGCTTAGCTTTCAGTTAGGTATATTACATCACCTATCATTTGATGGGGAATTCATTTCAAACATCTAAGGTAATACCAACAAAATACTGTAATTAGATTTAATGGCATACTTCCAAGATTAATAGGCGATCTTCCTCACAGCCTACAATTTTAATTTCCAAAATTTCATTTGTTATACAGCTACTTAGTCAGTACAGATTCACCATCTGCAGTGTTTACCTACACTTTTCCGCACTAGTAGTAAAATGTACTGCCTTTTCCAGGCACAGACGGATGAAAAGACATATTAGTAACAACTCTATGCTCACAGTATATAATCACAAGATGACAAGACACTTAATGCTATCTCTATATAATTATATATAGCAACTTCTGTTACACAAAATCACTTTTCAATCCCATTTTAGGGGATTACCTAATCCTGTAATTGATTCTGTGATGAATCCTCCTTGTCCTGTGGAAACCCAGTGACCTTAAGAACAGAAACTGGCCCCAAAACATGCTATTATTTCACTGTTATTTATGTGTAAATTACCAGATAATGTAGGATAGGAAGAGATTATAATTTTATCTTTATATTTACCTTACTGGGCTCAGACTTTAAGTGTTTTATGTCCTGGCTTAGAAGATACATTGTTCCCTATCAGAAAGAATGACCAGAGACAAGGTTGATGCTTTCTTTAAGATAAATCAAATATTCCCTTAGAAATCTAGGCAATCATACAGGTTCTCAAACAGCTCAGAGCTACAGTAAAGCCACTATTTACTGTAACTGTCACATCCCCAAACTTGCAGTTAGTGGGTGAGGCAATTGCTTTCTGGTTATAAATACCAGCAGATTAGTTTATCTATAGATTAGTATCACATTACTCATACCAGAGTCCGTAAAATCCGACATGAATCAGCTTGGCTCCGTACACCAACAATCACGTCCTACACAAAGGTGAGTCCACAGGTATCAGCTGATGATGGCCATGCAAGTTTCAGTATTGCAGAAAACGAGCAATTAGGCCTGTGTGCATGTACAGACTCACACGGGCACGTCCACAGACACACACAAACCTTGCTCCTTTGCTGTCCCACCAAATATAACTCCCTGGATTAAGACCTTAAATATGACCCTAAGAATGTAATTCAGTACAGCCTGAATCTCCCTTGGGCAAGCCTGAGGTAGCTCCTTGGGCTGTCACAGCTAAGCAGCTGTCCAGCCTAACACTGACTCAGGAGCCAAAAACCTGCCTCATTTGGGTGACAGTAAAACAGCTGTAAAGGAGCAGACAGACATTTTCCATGTTTGATGTAGGAAGGGTGCTTAGAAAATAGCTAATGTCAGTAAACACTAAAGATAGAAAGGTAAACAAACTGCTTGTAAATTTGTATCTGCTTGAACTCTGAAATAAAACCTTGCCACATTTCTCTGACGCATTCCTATCCAGAAAGAGTGTAGATTCTCATCCAAGGTTTGAAAAAAGATCATCAAACTATTTACTTGTACCTCTGTCACACATACAGAGTCTACAGCCCACACACAATCAGCGATGACAGGAGCTGTTGCCTTTGGCATGCTAAGTTGAGTTTCTGTTCAGTGTATGCCCCTTGACATCTCAGTAACTGATTTTAACCTATAATATTTTGTTCTCAAGACACAGGTGGATAGCATTAATTATTTTTTCCAACACTCATACCCTTATCTAACATTACAGATTGTTTGTAAATAGACTTTTAGCTTTGGTGGACCTTAGTGTTCCCTCCTATGTGCTAGCTGTGGGCTACAAAATCCTTTCCGCTGAGTAGCTATAGCAGAGGCATCCATGAAAGGTTTGCTCTTCTCTTTTCTGTTCTTTGCAAGCTATTGCAGATGAAAAAATTCCACTTGCAGAAGGTGAGTACAAACAAGATAAAGCACTTATTATTCTCTATATATGACATTATGAAAGCTAAGAGGCAAAAGTGAGTGCAAGTGGGTTTGACCATTTGAAGTTACTGCTACCCCTTCTCCCCTACCAACATTTAAGATGGTGCACCACGTCCTAGAGCCACTCCTGTTACCGATTCTCAGACACATCTCACTACTTTTCTTTGGTAGGTACAAGGTGAGAGTATTTTCACCTTTGAGGCAACTGTAGGTGACAAGGAGATAGATGCCCATTTCATCTCCACGTTGTTTCAGTGATCACAGTCTGCCAGCTGCTTGTATGACTGCACGTCAGCCCACTAATCTTGAGTGATGCAAAGCTCCACGGAGTCTGGGGAAATACCATTGTCTGTGACAAGTCATGCAGCAAACAGCCATGCAAAGGAGCTGTCAGGGAGGAGGCTTGGTCTAGGAGAAGAGGTGTGCTTGGGGTCAAAAGTGCAGAAAGCACTTCAGATCTGACGCAATGCATTATAGCAATGACAGCTATCTTATCCCACAAAATCTCTTATTTTCAGCATGTATTTGAAGAATTAATATAGCAAAAATGTACAGCAAAGATGTAGCCAGTGATCATCAAGTTATTACTAAATCCTCGGCACGGTCCTTGACTTGGAAAAACAGGCTCAGGTAGGAATGCCAACGGTGTTACATAACACGAAACAACGACAAAAAAAAGTAAGCCATGACATCTACATTCTCAGTAAAGCACAGAGATTGCTCTATTGCCTCTGTTGCTCAGGTTGAGGCAGTCATGGATGCTGTGGCTGTTAGCTACAGATTTCTCTTTTGTCTTTGTGGATAAGAGAAGGGCATGAAAAGTGATTCTCCATCTGGGAAGCAATGGAAGAAATAGTATTTGCGTCTCCAGCCAGAGTTTTCCAGCTCTTTTTATAGCTTTGACTCTTTTTAATTAGTTGTATAATGAAGTGCCAGGATTTTAGCAGCCATGTTATAGAAAATAAATCATTTTGTAATAGCGTCTCTACTGTCCAGTAGCCAAAGATAACTACAGGTTATTCTCAGCTTTCCTATCAAAAGCTGATATAGAGGTGGATATTTTATCTGAGTACTTCAGATGCTGCCTGAATAGTTTCCTGTGCTCAGAAGAATCTCAATGACTGACTGTTTATTTTGCTCATACGTACTTTGTATGCTGGCAGAGAATGCCTAGTTGGTCCTTTCCCTGTCATCAGTAGCCATGTACGTGCATCAGACCAAGAGCTCAACACTGAACTGGAGAAGGATGGAGAGGTCTCCACCTCCTCAGGTAGCCAGACCACCCACTTCCATTCTGCATATTTCGAATGGGGAAGCCAGCTGCATGCAGCACAGGTTTGGCTAGTGCCCTGGCACCTGACAAGTCCCTCTGCACTGCCCGGGGACCGAGTGGACTGCCAGGGAAGACAGCTTTGTCCTGGTGGAGTGATGGAGTGGAGTTGTGGGAAGATGGTAAAGGCAATGGGGGAGAGAAAGCACTGGTGCTCAGCCATGTGACAGGGATGGGCCACAGTCAAGCTCAGACACCTATCACATCACATGGCTGGGACTCACGCTCAGATGAGCTTTGGACATGTCAAAAGAGGCATGTTAAGCCATGTTACTCCTTACCACAGGCCTAAATGAGTAGCTGCCTGCAAGGTGGATCACATATCACTCCTGCCCATTACTAATGTCATGGGGCTGATGTCAGGCTGACAATTTAGATTGAAAATCCTTCCTAGAAGGATCAGGATATCACGTGTGCACATGTTCCTGTGTTAGCTGGCCATCTGGGCTGCTCTTAAAGCTGTGTGGTTTTACACCCTGCCCACGTTCCAGGCATCCTGTATCCAAAAAGTCACAAGAGAGAACTGCATGTGTTACCTTGCTTTCTGGTCTACACCCCTTCAGGGAGTATCAACAGCCAAAGTCTCTGTTTTCCCTAGGATTTTCACAACCCTTTCAAAATGATCTGATGATGGAGAACCTGTTGATCTTTTCTGGGACTGCCTGAAGATCCCTCTTCTCTTGGTTGCCAAAGGAGAAAAAAAAAAAAAAGTGAACTATATTCTTCAAATGTCATCCTGGGGAGCCAACACTTAAACTCTTCCTTGCATATAAAAAGTCCTGGCAGGAATAATATATAATAACCATTGCAGCAGTGGAAAATATCAAAGGATCATGGTTTAAAATTAAACAAAAAGCACTCTTTCTTGTCTCAAAAACAATATGCTTTTCTTCTTCCTCCTTTTCCTCTCCCACCTGCAGACTACCATGCACTTTGGTAAAGTGGGATTAAGTAGCCACATTAAATGTCCAAATGGAAGCAATCGCTTTACTTTTTAGCCCAAACCTTCTGTTACTGTAGCAAATGAGATTTTTTTGCAGCTGACTAACAGAAGCCAATTTAGGCCCTTTGCACTTGCTGCCAGCAAGTGTTCCCACTCCAAAAATAGCCTATTGAAGAAAGAAGTGTCAGTTGCTGTCTTCAACAGGCTGCTTTTCTAAACCCATTGTTAGAACGCACCTACTTGAAATGAAACCTGGCATGTCCCCAGGTCAGTGGGCAAGGTGCCATCCCAACAGATGGACAATGGCTAGGCAGTGCCAGTGACTCAGTCTGTACATCAACCTTGAGTAACAAGGTTGTATTCCCACTGGAGGACATCAAAACCTGTAGCTGCACTCTACCATAACCTATGTCCTTACATGTGTTGCTGCCCAGCTACGCCTGCAGGGTGTTTTAGACGTTTCTATTTGATTTCGAGCCCATAATGCTCTGCCCAGCTGGGCACCAGCTTTACATCTTGGATGGGTGAGCCTCGCCCACCACGCTCTGCAGCGAAGGTGTGGGCTGCACTGCCTGAGTCGTGCTTTTCTCTGCACTGTGGCATTTCCCAGCAGATGTGTGGGAAAGCACTTCGGCATGTAATCCTGGCAAAAACTTCTGGAAGCATCTCCACAGCTGTGGGAATAGTGAGAAAACACAATGTTAGTGTCTCTAACTTGGGCTGTAGGAGTTCAGCACAGAGTTAATCCTAGTGCTCAGGTCCAGCTGTAAACGTATGCCCAAGTATCAGGTGCTAAGAGCAGGCATGCTCTCATTTCCTACAAGACTCACAGACTCCCACACTCTCAGATGCGTCACAAGAGCATCAGGCCTTGATGAACTGGAATTCCTATGCCGTAGCCTCCTGGGACTAATATGACAAGGAAATCCTCACCTTCTAGCTGGTTTGTATTAAAAAAGCCTCAGCTTCCTAGTGAAATGCCAGTTTGTAGGTAGAGACTAGTTAGGTTCTTTTGTAGTACCTACTGGCATTGAATGTGTTACAGAGAGTCTCAAATTAATGCACATAAACTGTATCTCCATCTTTTCAAAATCCCCTCTTATATGTCCCATGAAGCTATTAGTTTAGCTATCACTAGGTATTAAAATTTAAAAGGGTCACTAAATGCATACTGCTAGAAGGAAACAACATTAGTTACACATTACCAGAACAAAACTAAATTAAGAAACAGCTCATTTCCTTTGTACCATCAATATTTTACTCAGCCATAGCCTGGATGCTTGTACTCACAAAGGGGAATTAATCATTCATGTGCTAATGTACATCTATTATTTTTAAATCATCACTTAAGTAATCATTTTCGTGTGTGCTCAGATTTGTGATGTCAGCGTATGAAAGTGCAAGAAAAATCAATACAAATTAAATACAATTTTAAATGTGGATATCTGTGAAACGTGTCCTTCATGCAGTAAAACTGTAATAAAATTTCTGCAAAACATTGTTAGTGAGCTAGAATTCAAAAAATATACTGGTCTAGTGCTAAACTTATTCATATGCCATGCTTCCCTCCTTATTTTGGTGCAAGCATGCACAATACAGTTCATCACGGATTCTCCCTTAAAACCTGCATAAAACTGAAACAACAAAAGCTTTATTGCCATTTAATTTCGTACTGCCATTTGCCAACAGTTTATTTACCGAGAAGTGCGGTGCTCGTATCGTAACATCGTTTGTGTCTGCACATCTGTGAGGTTCCCCAAACCCCTCACGCAGCGGGGTGCACAAAGCCCCCAGGAAACGGTGGGCTCCCCACTCGCACCGTGTGGGGCAGGCTGGGGGAAGGCAGGCACCGCACCTCGGCAAACACCTCTCTCCTCTCCCGCAAAGTAGCACGGCAGCCTTTAACACCCACCCCACACAGATCACCATAATCAAAGCCTCATTTCCCCCTGCTCCCTGAACAGGGCTAACGGTATCTTCTGGGCTGGATTTGCTGCTGGCTTGGGCTTGTCATTTACGCCCTCAGAAAGCACTCCCAAATCAAGAGCTCTGCTTTACTCGGAGATAAATGATGGCTACTTCAGTCAGACATAAATGTCGATCTAAGGTGTGAAGTAGCGAAGAACAGCAGTTAGTGCTGGCTGCACGGAAGAGTTAAGATGGTCTTACTAGATTGGAGCCCACAGTCCCATGGAAATTAAATACTCTTTTACTGAAAATGTGATTGCTTCTTTTGGACTACACATATCAGTGAAAGAACGCTACTGGATCCCCGCAAGTACAGCGAATTTTACAGAAGAGTAGTGTAACACTTGGAGAAGGATTTGGTGTAGCAATGCTCTAGGTTTTTTCTTTTATTGCTTCAGTAATTTTATGGTGATGTATTTTGATGACAATTTAAGGGAGCTCTGTGTTTATGAGGCCATAACAAAATCTCCTGCAAGACAAATTCCAAGGCCAACTTCTCTGTTAATATACAGTATGGCTTCTTGTGAATTAAGAGACGAGCTGCAACAATGCTCAGCAGAAAGCAAAAAAGAATATATACCTTGACTTCAAGACGGAAAGGCTTAGGTTCCTTTCTCAGCTAACACCTGGCACTCTCAGTCTGTGAAACGGAGAAAATGATCCAGCAAGAAACTCTTCCATTTTGCAGCAACTTCTGAGGCTTAGTAGTAGGTTCCCACACAACTCTGCACCAAAAGCAGTGCTTTTGGATATTTCTTTTTGAACAAAGGACTTCTTACTTTTTTCCACCTTCTTTCCCTTTGTCCTAGAGCCGAATATTTTTCAGCTGAAATTTTTGTGAAAAAACAGTGCATTCCTGGGAACAGTTTCTGCCTCACCAAAACAGCACACTTCCAGCCAGCTCATCTGCAAATGCCACTGGGTATATGGCAAAAAGAGCACAAAAGTATAACCAGGTTACTGATAATGGATAATAGAAGCACAATCAATGGACTGTGATTCAATGTCTCATGAACGTATTTTAGACAGCAAGGAACTAAGAGTTCAGTGTTTCTCTTGGAGAAGCACCTGGTGAGGCTGGATTTGGCCACAGTTTGGGACTCCCCGAGGAGCGTGTGGGAGCTCAGGGTTGTGCACACTGTGCAGGTACCAAACCAAGCACACAGTTTACATCCTCTGGCAGTGCAGAGCGACCCATTCCTATGGGCCAGCACACAGTCTATGAGTCATGAATCTATAACCTTGGAGAATCGGATCGGATCTGTTTGTTTAGTTTCAGCCTGATTAAATGATAATGCATGGTCGCAAGCAGTACCTACAGTAGAAAACAGTTGCCAGACAAAGAGTCTACCATACCTGAAAGCCACTGTCAGTTAACTACACAGGACAAGCGCTCTTTTTTGTTAATAAAACAGCTAAATAAACATGGATTTTAAAGTTTTTCCCTCTTTTAATTAGTTCAGCTGTTGTCATGGCCTACAGCAAGGGAGAGGGAGGGTGAGGGCACAAGGAGCTTCTCAGCCTCAACCAGCCCCATCTGGGTGAGTGGAGGAAGGGCTCCCTCCTGAGCAAGGCACCTTGGGTTACTGGAGGCTGACACAGGCTCTTTGCATGGACCATCTGCATGGAGCTACCTGACTAAAGCAGGTGTTGATAATTTTTCTGGTACCTAAAGGACTAAGCAGGTCTTTTCCCAACTCAGAAGGTACAGATTGACTGGGGATTGCTGAGAGAGGAGAGATTCAGCTTTCTCTGTGCCCATGGCCCCACACAGCCTCCCATGCAAAGGAGAGTCCTTGCAGAAAAACCAGAGTGAGCTTGCAGAGACGTACAGAATTGCTCCAAACTTCTGTCTGCAGGCACTGTCTCAAAACACGTCCCTTTTCTGTCTTTGCTCAAATTCAGCAAAGTGTGTGTTCCACATCAGTCCTGAACTGCACTTGCTGTGATGTGAAGGATAAAAATGTCTCTGTCTTGCTTGTGCCAGTTTAGTGCTAATGGGCGGCAGTGACTCATCAATGGATGAAATGAGATTTTCAAGTTCTTTAAAAATGATGAGGTAGTTTTCAGAGCTTACTCAGTTTGTAATTAGATACATGATTTATGGATGTATTTGTCAAATAATGCATTTAGCAAGTTTTAAAAACATTTCTGGCTAATCATTTTTATTACTCATCAATTCTTGTAAGGAAAATAGCAAGATAAGACAGTATTTCACATATTTTTCCTAGTCTCCCTCTTGTCAAACCCTAGTGAAAGGGATGGCAATGCAAATACTGGGTCCATATCTCCTCATGATTTGTCTTTGGTTTACTGTTGATTTCCTAGGAGTTCAAGCTACACTCAACCTTGCAGACAGGGGATTGGCCAGTTTCAAACTTCAATTTACAGTTCCATAATTGACTGGTGTAATATGATTGCTTCCAGTACCATGTCACTTTTTTTTTTTTTTTTTTTTTACAGCACTCTGATCTTTTGTTTTGATTATACTCTAAAACCATGCCTATATTTCCATGTATTCCTTACTGGGTCCCATTCAGAAATATCATTTTCAGGATCACATTTTCCTATTAAAGACTTGATTGAAAGATGGATTCAGGGCTCAGACACATGCTCATTTAGCAAAGCAGATGCAGCAATTTCCTCAAGCTGTTTGTTACCACCTGCTTGTCAGACGCTGCATCCCACCAAGGAGTGGATGGAGCAGACCATGTGAGTGTTTGGTAGCTGCTGCAGTGCAGTCCTGTGGCTTAACTAAATTCCCTGGACACGTTCCCTCCCATGTGCAGGTGGCTAAGCCTCAAATATACATTTAAAACCCAGTGATGTAGACTGGAAGTATTACTGGTCTGAGCAGTTTTCCTGGTTGAGACCAGAGCTTCCAGTCCTGTGATGAGGTACGCCACAGGACTTCCAAACCTGTCCTGGGCAGCCACTGGGGTTGTGCTGGGCAGGGGCTGCCAGCCCAGTGCTGTGCAGGACCAGGTGCTCAGCCTGCGCACACAGCCCCTCCTGTGTGCCAATGCTCATTACCAGGCCCAGCTGCTTTTTTACTGCCCCTCTGCCAACCGTTCCTGCCCTGACACTCTACCAGCAGAAGGGATGATGTGCCTCTTCCCTGTGCCTTGCGGGCAAAATCAGTCAGCCACCTGCTGAAACTATTTAAACCTACTGTAGATTTGGATCCACGACAGCCTAGAAGAAAACTAGGGAGGAGACTTGGAGGCCACTCTGCTGAAGAAACGTGGGGAAATTTCTGAAACTAAGTTGGTGACTGGGGAAAGCAGAGCAGACAGATCTTAAACCACAGTAATGATTTGTCAGCTGACACTGTGGGTTCACAGCCACTTCTCTGGGACAACTAGGAGGAAGAGAGAGGGGTTACACTTAGGTGTAAATCTCTGCAAGATCAGCATGTACACACCCTTCACAAACCTGCTTATGCAACCTTCATATGAGCCTACAAAGAGCTGTTGATTCAAGTTTTTCTTGATCTCACAAATATATTTTTTGGACCTTAAGCTTTGGAACTTAATGCATCAAAATGCAGAAAGCATAGAACCAGCTGATGCTGTAAAGGCAGACCATTATACTGAGAACATCAGCCTGTGCTTAGAAATTTAGTTTCTAAGAATGTGCCTTTCTCAGCCCAGACCCTGCAAACACACTCTGCCAGGCTTATTGGCAGGGGACAAACTTACTGCCTCATCCAGTGCAAATAACAGCACCCCACCTGTAAGAAGCGCCTTCTTACTGCTCTTTCGTAGCATCCAAAATCCATTGCTAAGACACAAAATTCAACAGTCAGCTTTACTTGCTTTGTGGTGTGGGGTGTTTTTTTTTTTTTCCTTTTGTATACATTTTAAAGTTATCTTCGTCTTCAGTAGAGGGTGATAAGCTGTGGTATTGTTACCCAAACGGCTCAGAAATGTCAGCTACAGAAAGCAGGGTGAGCAGAGGCACTCAGAATCTAAGCAGGATGGGGAGATCTGCATATTCATAGCAGGAGGAAGGCGAGCAGCATATGCAAAAGTAAACCATCAGTACCAATGGGCGAGCTGATTACTGTTTATTTGGAGGGGGGGAGAAAAGGTTTCTAATAGACTGAGACATTTTTGTTATTGTGAAATACATAGTTGGCTAGAGCAAATGGCTCCAAATCAGAAAAGTGACATTTTTGTGCTGGCTGTTTATAAACAGGATGTAGTTAGTGTAAGGCACCCACAGCTGTAGTAAACACAGATTTTCAAGGCCAGACTTGTACTTTATCATTAGTTTTTGTGTTTGTACTACCCAAGGCCACATAGTGTTTTACAGAGAACCCAAGAAAACAACTTGACTGACTGGCTGGCACTCGATACTGTATGACAGTTCATTGTTTTAAGAGATTCTGTGTCTTCACCTGAAACTTTAATCATAGCAATACAGGACCAGTCCTGTTTTTGATTAAGTCAAAGTCAATGTTATCTGCTTTGGTGAGTGCACAACTGGGTCTGCAGTCAATAGAACTGAAAACTGGGAAACCTCTTTAATATTAAGAGTGAGGGATAGAACTTCAGGGCCTGTTGTTGACTGTCTGATTGTAGTGGGATGGCAGGTGCAAATGGATGGGGAGGGCGGTGATGGTGAGATGAAGGGTCTGCATCAGAAATACAGCTTTCTAGAAGGACAGATACAGCTTTTATCCACAATTCAATGATCAGATGTCCTTATAACACTTGCGGAAAATTTGATGAGAGTTGTTTGAGGGGATTGCAGAAAAAAGCTGATATTTTGGATGACTGCACTACACTAATTCTAGTTTCTTATGAGAAAAACTTTCCAGAGGTAAGAGCAGCTTGCTAAGGAAAACAGTAAGATCTGTGGACCTGTACGTGCATACAGAATAAGGACATGGTAGTTTTCAGATAAATTTTGCCGCTGAGACCACATCAGAAGTGCTGTGTCCAGTGATGGGCTCCCCAGTGTAAGGAAGACGTAGATGTATTAGACTGGGTCCATCGACAGGGCGGGAAGATGGTTAAGGTCTCAGAGCATCTGCCAGGCAAGGAGACAGCCGGGACTGTTCTGTCTCGAGAAGAGAAGACTCAGGGGGATCCTTATCAGTGTGTATAATTTACCTGATGGAGGGATGTAAAGAAAACAGAGCCAGACGCTTCTCAGTGGTGCCCAAGGACAAGAGGCAATGGGCACACACTGAAATACAATAAATTTCATTTAAACATACAAAAAAACTAGTTGATATTGTGTGGAATAGTACTGACTGACAGGTGTTGCGCTGCAGATTCAGGAACTACAGTACTAAAATCTGAAGCAGCTGATAAAGCTGTGCTCCAAACTGGGATGTGCAGAGTTTGCCTTTGGCTCCAGTAACAACTAATAACAGTACTAACTAAAGCAACTCATCTTCTGTCAGCAAAACACATTCCTTCGATGGCAACAGAAAACTGCGGTGAATGGGATTCATCTTCACCATTCGTCACCTTCTCCTCTATGGACAACATTGGAAAGGCCATCTTTTCTTGTTTCATTTATTTATTTTTTTTCCCTCTAGTACTAATAAGTTTTGAAATAAAAGAGCAATTTGTTACTTCAGAATTAGCACCATGGCTGCTTCTTCATATGGAAATAAGGTTATTCTGCTCTAACAAAATTGCTGAGCTGAATGCACAGTTTGAACTTCATGGCCCATTGAAATTATGATTTATGGACCTTATCTTGCAAATTACTTGTGTTAACATTATATGTATTATATTTCTATCATTAGACTTTGGAAGGAGATTTCTTTTCCAAGATTCTTCTCTTGTCTTGTGAATATTTCTGTTCTGTCAATGTTGTCCCGAAGGAGGGTTTAAATTTTACAGTACACCAGAAACATCTTAAGGTTCTGCTTTCAGATAAGTGCTTGGCAGAGTTTGGCAGGCTCAGTCTGCCTGGGTGGACACTGCAATGAAAAGCCTTTCGTTAAACTATCTTCAATTTACGTATGATCACAGAAGTTGTCAAGCTCTGCGCTGTATGTGACAGAGAAAGAGGTTAGAGGAAAAACTGCACGACTTATCAGTATGGCCAAGGAAGCTGCAATGTGATGATCACCTGCACCCAATATCTCCCCTTGTCTTCTTGTCTGTCCTCAGTGTTAAACTTATTACATGAGAGGACAACAAAAACTTGGGATCAAAGAATTAGGGAGAGATTGTGATGGATCAAAAAATATGTTACTTACATAGGAAAATAACATGAAAGATAAAAATAAAGGTGCAGAACAAAAGATGCTAGGGAACGGGAACAGTGTCATGTGGGTTTCCCTCTGCTGCATTTCCACTGTATTTCTTTTAGTGAAAATGCTCAATATATGGCAAATATTTGGGAGACCAGTGCCAGAGCAGTATTTTGTACATTCTGTGGATGGAAGTGTATTGGGAATCTGGTCAGCAGTGTAATTGTTTATATTCATTATAAACAATCTGTGTTATTTGGCAACAAACCCTGCCTTTCTGAGTTGATTCTCATTGCTGCTGCTGAGATTGTTCCATCAGCTTGTTGTAATTTTACTTCAGGGGCACACAAAAGTACACTGTATTTCTTCCAAATTATCTGTGGGAGAAATTTGAAGAATACACTAAAGACCCCTTGCTCTTGTGGGACTTCTTTTGGCCCTCTTTCCACAGTCTCTAAAGGCCATAAGAGGAGGCAGAGTAAGTTTAGTCTGTGTACGTCTTGCAGCACTGCTGTGTTGTATAACTCTGCATCTTCTTTCCGTGTTTTAATCCCCAGCTACTATCTGCTTGAACAGTGATAGCAGATAAAATACTGAAAAGTATTGCAACAGAAGGTAAAATGAGGAAGAGAAAAGATCTTGCAGTGCAAGAGTGAAACTCCTTTTTGGCTTTAAATATTAACCAAACAGAATAGAAGCCAGTTCCTGAGCCCTCTGCACAGGGCTGAGTTTATCCCAGATGTATGAGTATGGCTTTTGCAAGAAGGAACATAGCATTTGACCTGCTGACCCTGCACCTGAAGCACTTGTGCTTAGCATAAATATGCATTTGTGCCCCTGCCTAGAACAATCAGATGGTAAAAAATTTTCTATCTAGAAGATATTTGGGAGCTTCCAAATGATCCTCTGTTGTTATTGTATAAGGATGAACTACATCATCTGTCTTTTTTTTTTTTTTTTTTTTTTTTTTTTTTTTACTAAAAGAGAAGAAAAAACACCTGGCAATGACTTAGATAATAATAAGCTCCATGGTTAAGACATTTTGCCTTGTGACTACCCAAGTCTGCCCAGAATGGGTCAGAGCAAGTACTCAAAACCTGGACTTTTCACATTCCACCTATGTGTTCTGACTACAAGGAACTGGTCACTCAAAAGGAGGATTTATCTTGTCACTCTTGAGCTGTTCCAATTTGTAGGAATAATTAAGTATTCACTGAATTTAATGAGAGATGGATTCTACAGTCCAGCAGCTCTGGTGTCATGATGAAAGTTCGAGCCTCTGCTCTAATGACTCCTCAGAGGGCGTGGTCATGGCTGAATATGTGGATTGGGACTGTCTTTGCTCGACTGATATTTTCAAGAAAAAAAAAAAAAAAGACTGTTTGTTGACAGGTGCCTGATCATCTCTGCATGAGCCCCACCACATCACTGCCTCTTCTCCGATCACAGACCTGATCATATTCAAGCAAAAGTGCTGCAGGAAGAGGCCCCAGCCAGCAGCGTTTCAGAAGAGCATTTAATCAGCAGGGGCAATTTTCCTTCCTCTCCCATGCTGACAGCCTCTGCTGTGGGGGAATGTGTTCATGCTCATACCTGTGCCTAGAGATCACAATCACAAAAGAACATGGAAGACCTTTTTCACGTACATTAGTAACTTCTAAAAATTTTCCAATACGTTCCTGCTTTCTTGGTTTTCTCCCCTTGTCTATTTCTGCCAAGCCTGTGCTTGCAATGCATGCAGGCTTCAAAGTGCGAAAGACTCTTCGCTGAAGGAAGCTGTTGCTAGTGCAGGAAAGTGCGTTGTGTGGCTGTGATGTGCCTCCAGGAAGGGGAGGCTCTGCTCTCGGCTTACAGCTGGTCAGCCCGGCTTCCACAGCTTTGACCCACGGACAGAATTTAGCTCCTTCTAATCTCTGTTGCTAGAGGCTGAGCTTGCCTTAGCAAGTTTGGCTCTTTCCCCATCCCTCCTGCTCTTGGAAAGTGCAGCATGAGCAGGAGCTTGTCTAAATTTTGATCAGGTGATTTTCATTTGTTCAGTACTTGAAGAGCAGGAGTTATTTACTGAGGATTTAAATTTCTCTAAAGTAAAGAGAAACCAAATAGCACTGCTCTTTAAGCATGCCTCTGCATTTAGAAAGCATTGGGTTACACTTTCCATTTGAAGCTTTTCTTCTTAAAAAATAATTCAGACGTCCCTCCTGAGAATTTCCTGGCACTCCCTGCTCCTGGTAACCCAGTCCCCCCCTGCCAGAGAGCACAGCTCACTACTTGCCAGGTGCGCAGGCGTTTGTCGCATCAAGAGGTGAGGCATAACCTTTGGCAACAACAGAACTCTGAAAAGGCATTCAAAGAGAGCTTCACATATTTTTACATATGAAGTGTGTGCTGTTTTGCTAATGCCATTCAGTACCTCTGTCTTATTGTGTGCACTTTTTCCTCTATCAGCTGTGAATGAGAAATTAATTGTATTGACGTTTTGGATGGCTTTTGATCAGAGGTGGATCTCTTTCCACATGCACTTCAGACGTCTTTCCTTCACCTGACTGCTATCACAACTAGTAGGAGGCAGCTACCACCACTTCTATTCGAATGAACCCTCTAGTTATTACAGTGTCAGGCACTCAGCATTGTCCGACCCTGCAATCTAGAGGCCCAGAATTTCTGCTCTCCTGGGAAATAGTTCTGAAAAATAGTGATAACTAAGATAATAATAATTTTCAGCACTCCTGTAAAGCTTTTAATCCATTGATCTCAAACCAGATACCAGCACTTACTACTAGAAGTATGTGGCATGAGGGATCCTAGCGTCTGAAGAAGGAAGGCTGCAGAACTGTGCCCTGGCCATTACAGAGGACAGTGGTCAATTGTATTGCGTAAAACACCGATCTCAGTGCAGTAAATGGCAAAATGACTTCAGTGGAGCCATAAACACACAAAAAAGTTTTGTGAAAAGTATCACCATGGTCCTGTAATCCAAAGATGCCTTTTGTAGCAGAGCACTGTAAACTGTAATGCAGATGTTTGCTGTTGCATACCTTGCATGTCAGAATTATTGCTGATTACAATTTGGTTCCTTTGGCTATCCAAATTCTTGCTAATTTGAATATTCATCAATATAACCTAGTAAAGAAACTGGAATACTGCAAAAATACCCTGAAAATATTGCCATCATTTCAAGTGGATTTACTTGTATACCAGATTGGTTTGTTCACATTTCATAGAAATTCAAGGAACATTGCTTTCCTGGCACCAGCATTCACGGTAAATGGCCTTCAAAGTGTCATTGAAGAGATTTTGGTGAAGAACAAATTTATATTTGCATGTTTTCATGCTTATGTTTGCCTTGGAAAAGCAGATGTACACAACCAGCTAGGAAGGAGAGAGAGAACCATGTACCTCTATGACGAACTGCAGCTAATCAATGCTATATGACTAACAAGTATCTTATAGTCTCAAAGACAAACTATAATCAATCCAAACTGCTAAAATTGAAAAAAAAAAAATCCTATTTCTAAAGTAGGTTTGAACAGCAAACACTTCTGGTGCAGCCATAATCTGCTTATGGATTTTCTACAAACAGAGGGAAAAACAAAATTTCCCTGATAAATGACTTACTGCTAATTATTTATTGAGCCTCATTCTCCCACCTACTTTAATGAACTCTAACATAGTGAATCTTAACATCCAATATAATGAGAGTAAATTTTTACACTCGATGCAGAGTGCACAACTGCTTTCTTCTTTTATTCACAAAGTGTCAGTCATTCATTTCAACTCTGGATCATTCACCAGAACTAAGATGTGCAGTGAATGGGATTCCAGTCATGTCATCCTGTTAGTGCAAAGTGATTCTCAACAGCACTTGACAGCGCAACGCTGGATTGGCTCAGTGCGTTAAAACAAACCAAATTATGCTGTTTTTATGTACATATCGGTACTTGTTGACACACTAGTAAATTGTTTTAATAGCCTGTACTTATGAAGGTGTATATCTTTCTAGTTAAATTCCAATACATTGTAAAGCACGCTTTACATAGAAAATATTACTCTCTCAGGAAAAGTGTAATCACAAAATTTAGACTCAAAAATACAGCAATGCTAACCGCTTTGTCTGATCCTTGAATAGCCATCATAAGCTGGATGTGTGTAACTGAATCAGGAGCAGCAAAGACAAAGTTTGCAGTTAGGGGGACATAATGTGCCGTCAGTTACAAACCAATTACATGGTATTGTACTTCACCATTTGTGGCCTAACTACAGCCTCCGTGAAACCAAAACCAAGATGCTGTTTTACTTAATCCTCAAAAATAATTTCTTTTAAGAAGACTTTAGACTAGATTCGTATCTTATGTCAAACAAAGGAGTTGAATGCTGGCCTCATTTGACACCACTTTCATGTGAAGGGTGTGTATTGGTCTAGCAGAGCAGTAAATAAATCCACAGTGATGAATACTGGCACTCTCTGCTCCTTTCTCCTCTGCTTTCAGCTCCATACTGCCATGCCAACTCAGTTGTACAGAAAATAGTTTTAGTTTATGAAGATCAACCAATTTCCTCCAACTTGTGGTGGTCCTTAAAGCCCAGGAGGAAATTATACACCTCACTAACCTTCAGGGACGGCAGGGCCCGGATGACTCACTGATGTTGTTAATTGGATCAGCTGTATAAGTTTGATGTGGTTTGCTACACTTGCTGCTTTTGTTACAAAACATCGAAACACCCAGGAAATCTTATTTTAATGCACCTCCGACCTCTCTTTTACCCACACAGCTATTACTCTGTTGTGGTTTACGAAGTCTGATCAGAGGGGGGTCTTCCAATTACCAGCTGAATCAAGATTAATTCCTTGAGTCCAGACGCTGAGGGGCAACACAGATTGCTGACACCAGACAGAGACTTTGCCTGGTACCAGCACATCTCACTGTTGTACCTATTCTTTGTCTGATTGCATTAATATCCATCTCTCTGTAGGACTTGGTGTCATCTCTGAAAACAGCAGAACCTTTGCCACTTAAACATGTGATCTGACTCCTTTCAGAATACAGATAATGCCTAAGAGCCCCAGAAAACTGGTGTCTTCAGTTTGGATACATTCAGCATTAGAAATACATGAGCTACATCTACTTAGGGAGGCAGAGAAAGGGACAGGGTGATGGGGCTTTCCAAGAGTGGGGGTGGGTCATTTAGGGATCTCTTTATTTTAATATTGCCTAGTTTCTAGCAGATGAACCACAGTCATGCAGCAAACCTGCCTCCAGGGGAGCCAGACTTTAAAAACCTACATGAAGGATATGGGAGGTGAAGATATTCTCAAAATTACTAATTTTAGCTGGTAGTTCGTTGGTTCATTCCTCTGCAGAATTGGTCTGGAATCTTTGTATGAGTGAAGAGCTACAGAGTTGCACATGATTTCTATTTTATAGCACTGGTCAAATATGATATTAAAGAGGCCATGCAGATTTCTTAATGGAATGGCTATAACTGTCTTGTTAGCAAAATTTTAAATAAAAGAGTGAATTCTTAGTAAATGTATGCTTTGCTTGACCCCATCCAAACTCTGCTCTTTTATTTGTTGTTGTTGTTGTTGGATGAGAAGATACATTGAAAATAACAAATCTTAAAACAGTGTGAGGAGGTAGAAAAGAAGAATAAAGCCATCATCTGAATACTCTGGAAATGCCAGGATACTGGAATCTGGAGGTTTGAGGTGTTTTGCAAAACACCCACGAATGAAGCCTGGCATATTGGTTACAGCAGCTCATGGGATGGGCTTTCTCCTCCAGACCTAGTGGATGCTTTACGACATGCACCAACTGCTGATGACACATCCTCAAAACACAAAGCTCCACTTTCTGCACAGAGACTATTCATAGTCTTCTGAAGTGCTAAAACTCTCTGCAATGACCCACTACAACTATTAACAGCACAAAGGGAAAAGGCGAACTGTTTACATTTCAAACAATGATTAAACAATAGTATCTAATGCAGCAATCTTGCGTGGACTAGCAAAATGTTAGAGGATGCAGAGTTCTGTAAAATGAAATGTGGAAATAAAGAGCCCTTTTGCCTGCATTTCTCACTGACTTTTCTGCAAGAAGGAAGCCAGACCATAGATGGTTTCTCTCATACCAGGAAAGCACAGATTATTAGGCATATGAAGTTCTTACATGTCTGAGATAAAGTAGATATGTGAGGCAATGGAGATACTGTATTTGCATTGCTGTATTCCACTTGTTAGAGAATGTAATAAAGTTCTGGCATTATTATTATTATTTACAATAAGAGTTCTGTTTCTTAATGCTTATTCCTTGAAGAACACCTCAAAGATTTGGCTTTAACCGTATTTCTATTTCTCAAAGGCCAGAATTTGTTCCCATTCGAACAAGAGTTTATTGATTTTGACTTCTGTGGGATCAGGGTGCAGATACAGCACAGTCTGCCTGCAGCCGTTCTGCATTTTTGGCAACCCAGTACATACTAATGATCTCTTCTGCATAAACAATGTGGCCAGCTAAAGGGTGCTCATCTCCAGTAGAGCTGTGCATGTTTTACTGGCTAAACTGTGTAAAGCCAGTATATCAAATGTGCCAAAAGGATATTTAGCAATACCAGACATTTTACAAATTTGTTTGGGTTTCTCAGTTTTTTAAAAGCATCCACATACTGGAGCAGTAGCAAGCCCAGCCTCACCTGCTGCGTATCAAGCAGCTGCCACTCAAAGTGAAAGGGAGGAGGAGACAGAAGGAAATAGGACTAACTGGGTCTGGCAGTGGGGGCATCACATCACCTCAGCCTCTCTCTGGTCTGTTCTCTTACACATGGACACACTTCTATTTCTAGTTCAAAGGCAACAGCTTACTCTGACCAGCCAGCTGAGCTCCTTCAGCACTTACCTTCCACTTCGACCGCTTCAAGTCATCACATTTCACAGAGTAAGGATTTGCTTTGGCTGAAGTGAAGGAAGGAGGCAGTGCCTGAGCAGTTCAGCTGGCGGCCTGGAGGGAATGATAACTTCTCACAGGCAGGCTGCAACAAACCGCTGGAGGCAGCAGAGAATGTATGCCCAGAACTGTGACTTTTAAAATCAGGATTGAAAAAGAAAAAAAAAAAAAAACGGAAAGAAAAAAAAAAAAAAAATCCTTCTTCATATTTTCATACCAAAAAAAAAGCCCACTTCAAAGTTCATTACAGTCAATAGCTTCAATAATCATTAAATCAGCCAGTCTTTATATCTAGGACTGAATTACAATGCAGTATTCAAAATTTCTGGAGTGGAACCAACTCCAAACCTCTGGCCTGCTGCTAATAACACAGCATCAGCCTGCCTGAAAATATGATCCATCCAACTGCCACGTACAAATGGTAAGATAAGCTGCTCATTTGAAAACAAAGCCTAGGAGCAACCTGCTTGTTGCACCCATAATTTTTGTTTGTTTTTAGTATTGGCTTCTTTGTTTTAACATTCACAAAATCTGCTACAAATTATTTCAGTTTTTAACTTCACTTGGCTGTGCACACGCAACTCCCAGCAATGCTGGCAGAAATTAGTCACTCTTCACATGAAGGATAAAGACAAATGGTGTGATTCATCTCACCTTACTTCAGCCACAGGCATTTGGCCTGATACATTGGACTGCAGGAATGATACAGACATCGGGGCTGGTCCCACCGATGAGTGCCCTCAGCCTGCACCATTGCTCAGCACTTTCCCTCTCCTGTTGGCTACCGCTCCCTGAGGGCAGCCACACGTGGGAGCAGCCCCAGATTTGTACCAATCAAAACAAACCAGGTTAGCGTGAAAAGTTTTGTATTAGAAGGGATCAATTTCATTCTGCTGCAGACAGAAGAAAGCTACAAAAACAAAGAAACTGTAGGAGACTGAACTATTATAGATCACATTCAAATGCTGCAGTGTTCTTGTTAAATTACATACAAAACCCCTCTGATGATATTAATTTCCTTCACATCACCGTGAACAGAAGAAAGCTGTCTTATTTCTGTGGTCAGAATAAACACTGGTTTTTCTAATTTTATCATTTTTATAATTAGTATATTTTTACAGTCCGTTACTTCTAACTTGTGAATTGCATGCTGCATCTCCACAAAACCAGCATTAGTTGCTTTCTGCTGCACTCACTGAAGCAGAGCTGCTTAGAATAGCAGATGAAGAATTTAATGAAGAGAAAAAAGATGTGACAAAACATGGGTTCTCACTTTCTTCAGCTCAAGCCCTTCCCAGGCAGAAAATGGAGAACCAGGCACTTTTTGTGGCTGGATTAATTGCATGACAAGAAGAAAGTAATCAATCTCCACTGTATGCTTTGTTTGTAAGAAAATTTGCAACATCTATTTATTGATTGCAGCTAAAATGTAGGGATTATTTAAAAAAAAATATTTATCATTTATGATAAATTTTTAGATACTTGCTTGCTAAAGCAAAATGAAGTACATTTATATGCTGAGCTGCTGCTTCTGCCATTTTCAACAGACTTCATAACTCTACATTAAAGACTACAGGGACAGACTGCCCACAGATGTGAGCATGCAGATGACAGAATGCCTCCCAGTTCAGCTGTGGCCGGAAGAATGGGGGTGTTTCTGGGAGATCTCCATCCACGGCCAGATGTTTTCACCCCCATTATTGTGAAGCTTAGCAGCTTTCAGATGGCCTCTGCAAGTCCCAAGCCTGTTTTCAGACTACTGGAGGATGACTTTAATTTGCATGTTAAGAGAGGCAGACTTGCTTTATAGACTGCTTTTCTGAAGTCCCTCATAGTTTGCCTGGTAGCTAAGATCTTCCCTGCAGATGGCAGATAGAAGACATGAATTTCTTCTCCACAATAGCCTCTGCTTGCTCACTATACAAATTTTCAAAGTGTACAATGCTTCTTTTGGCAAGTGTTAATATGCGCATCACATAGATCCGTATGTATACACACACATGCATAGGTATATATGTATACATTCACAAAGAATTTTTTTTCTTTCATTGAAGACAGGCTCCCTGGGAGCCTGACCTCAGAATGTTTCTTCACAATGAGTAGGAAAGGGTCACAGGGTTATGCACAGGCACGGTATGACTGCATAAATCTAGCTCAAGGGCCTGCGCATTGAAGCTAGGAACAGCACAAGCACCTGAATTTTCCTTTGGCAGCAAGAAAGCAGAAAGAGCGACTGGAGACGCTGGTGGGCAGGACAGCAGGCAAATCTACAGGCAAACCTAGCTAAGGAGATGGCTGAGTCCATCACAGCTGAACCAATCATATTTATCTAACTGCATTCATCTGTCAGTGGGACATGTACATTAACTCAAGAGTTTCAAAAGCATTTTCAAAATTTAGTTATTGACAGAGGGAATAAATAGAACCTCCTCTGTATGCCTTGCATCTACCTAAATTAGCAACTAAGGAAAACAGATTGTATTTCAGAGATTTTAATATGAATGTAGTTAATGATGACATATTCCAAATACTACACTTAGAATCAGTCTGTAATAACAAGCTAACAGATGTTGGCATTTTTATTATTAATTATACATTTCATTATCATATGATTATTGTCAAACATCCTTTGACAGCAAAAAATGTATAAATGATTCACACATTTTATATTGTAAAGATGATACTGTGTTTGATTTTTAATAAGATTTAATAGGCTAAATGCAAAATACTCTTTGTTCGAGCAGCCTGAAATACAGAACGCTTCTGTATAACACTAGAGACTGACTAATCTAATATGGGTTGAAGCTCTTAAAATGAAACAAAACAAAACAGCTGCGACATTTGAAGGTGATGCATTATATTTTAAGATTACCTCAGGTAGCTACAGAAGGTAAAAAATAGCCATGCATATATCTAACAAGCATCATTTGCCTCTGTCATTCATACAATTATGAAACAAATGTGCTGGGCAATCCTGATCCTAACAAGTTGCCATCCAATTAAGATAAAAATTGGGGAACAATTTATGCATTATTTACAGCATTTTACTTACAGTTTGTTTAGAATTCATAAAGTTTCATCTTTAAAATGAAGCACTGGAGTTACCTTACTGATTTCAAGTCACATTACAGGAATCCTTCAGACTGCAGTTTCAGCAAAGCCTACTGTAGGTACAGTAAATATCTCCAAAAGAACATGTGGGAAGGAAGCGTAAATCTCTACTGTGTGTCAGAGCAGACAGGTCAGAGCTCTCCAAATCAAATACTGGTACACTTATCTTTATAATCACCCAGGATTTTTTTTGGTTACTGTTTTCTAGATCAGCGTAATCTTTGTTCATTGAATAAATGTTAAATACTGTAAATGACAGTTCTCTGAGGGCTATGCTTGTCTCAAGACATCATTTAATCTAATACAATCAAAGAGCAGTCACGTCTGAGAAAAAGGTGAGTCTGTTGCACAGTCAGCTTGATATTTTTTTTAACGGAAAGGCTCATTTAGTAATTGTTAAACAAGTCATAAACATCCTTGCCAACCTCCATCACTTCAAAAGGCATGATTGGTAAATGAAAATGGATCCAAATTAGCCTCTTTGCTTCTGCAGGGCATGAAGTGCTTGGGCATAGTAATAATTCTGTCTTCCTGTGTCCCTCACGCACACTTACCATTTCAGAATTAAGTCTTTCCAATGATCTCTTTCTCCCTTTGTTCAAGTTTCGGTTAGACCATCCTTCCCATTCTGTATTAGCACAGTTCACAAGAAGGCTATTTCAACTTAGTTTTCTAACACTTATCTGCTTAAAGTGCACATAATGTATGTCTGAAATGCAGCTATTACCCAGGGCTCTGATTGTGGCAGATTGCTCTTAGCTGACTCACAGAAAATTGTTTAGCCCTAAAAATAAGGTTTTAGACACAGGAGTGTTTTTGAAACTTGAATATATCAGATCGTTAGAATAAAATTAATTTCTTTTAATTAACCAAACGCCATTGTCTCATTAAAAAATAATGGGTTTTTAAGGACATGGCAACAGCACTGGGGTATCTCCTCAGCAGGTGGCCACAGAAAACATTAGAGCCACAGAGGCTGCATCAGTTGGTCATCTGTGTCAACACCCTTTTCAATTATTGCCGTGCAGGGAGATTAAATACTGAATTTCTGTTTCTTGTTGCTGTGAGTATGCTCCCTTTATTTCACTTGCTTAGACAAAGGAAAATGAACAGTCATTTTTACATGGTATTTTTCATACAATACCATGATACCTAACTGTCAGGCTTCCAAGTGCCCTAGAGGCATTTTGATTTGTGGCACTCCTTCTCCTGATGGCTGGAGTGAAAAAAAAAAAAAAAAAAAAAAAAAAAAAAAAAAAAGCCCTCACTTTTTCAGAGGAGGATTTGCTTAAGGCTGAGAATGAGGAGAAAGGATGATATTTACACTGACATTTTCCAAGTTATGCCATTGCCTGAATGTTTTTGTAGGATTACTCCTAGAGGATCTATTTAGGGTTGGTTCTGGTCTGGTCCTTTTATGTTTTATTTATCCTGTACATGCTTACTGTTTGCAAAATACACTGAGTGTGGAATCTCAGAGGGTCAGTTTCTGTTGCTGCCCCCTACTGTATTATCAGCAATCTGTTCTCCAGCATTTGCAGAAACTGGGCATGAGTCAAGGGCATAAAGAAAAGTATCTGAACAGTTTGCATGAAGTTTTTTCAAATCATGTGGCCCCATAATTCTAGGAAACTGTTGTTCAGACATCCCTGTCCACCCCTCATTACTATTGCTTCTGTGGCTCCTGTGTGGATAGCTCTGCTCTTTCCTGGACATTGGCATCTGACACATGGTGCCACCCCACCAGCCTGGCTCACGGGCAGTATTATGGCACAAGCCCAATGACTTGATGTTTTGACCTAATTGCCCACAGGTTGTATTGAAATTCAGTGCTGAGTATATCAAGATCCACTTTCATTTCATTTGACTTTCTATCATGAGAAGTGCTGAGAACCTCTTATCATAAGTGGTAACAAGGTTTCTTCTTGAATTATGGAGCCTCAGCCCTTCCAGGACCTGGCAGATTTCCAGAGCAACCTATAAACTGTCTGGAGCTGAGTAAGCAAATTATAGTGAATTTATAGTGCACAAATTTAGCCTCTCATTCTGTTTGTGATCTGTCAGTGAACAGTTTACAACTTGTTTTGCTTCATTCATAATTCAAAATATTTTGGCAAAGGTTTTCAGGAAACATACCTCTATTTGTATGTGGTGAGTTTTTAGCAGATCTTTGGGATATTCAAGACTTGAAGTTCTAACAAATTTTGAAGGAGGCACAGGCTTCCAACCCTTTCTTTTGACTAGGTGGCAATTACTATTAGTATTAAACTTGTTCATAGTCAGCTTTCTACAGGTTTCTGCCAGCCATTTTGTGGAGTAATGAGAAATTTTCTTTACGACATTATGAAGGCAAAAACATACATTACAAAAGCAGCCACCAAAGGAAAATAAGAGCAATAAAAAGAAAGGCCATTGCATGAGACTTAGCTGCAAAATTGAGTGATAAGCAAGATGACAGACTTGTAGCCTAAAGGTTGTTCCTAGAGCCAGCTTTTAGCCTTTTGTGAATCCTATTGGACTAAATCCTAACAGAACAAAATGCTTGGCTGTTCAGTATAACCCTCAGCATAGCAGAAAATAGCTCACATTTTCCCTCCTGAATCTAAAATCACATTCCTTACTACATAAGCCTAAATCCTATTGACAAAACCCAGTACTGAAAATCCTACTGACAAAAACTAGGACTAACTAGGCAAATACATCTCAGTACAAAAGTTATGTTTTATGTAATTATCTGCACGCTAGACATACTTTATTCCAGGAGTAATACTGATTCCCCAAATGCACCCTTCCCAATAGGTACAGGTTCCTTAAATATCTCTGTTTTGCCAGTATATCCTTTATATAAAGATACTGACATTGGTCAGAATGATTACCCCAAGTTTCTTAATTTTAACAGTGATTCAGGGAATCTGAAATTCTCCTCTACCAGAATTTTGTCCAGACACTAAGGTTGATGAAACACAGCTGGGAGCAGAAGGCCATTTCAAAGCATCTACAGCTCTTAAGCTGTGTTTAGATGTCATTTCAGCTTTATTTCAAAGATAAATGTGGTACTTAAATGATACATAGACATTGTGACAGCCCTCTATATAGGATAAAATTCTACCTATCTTCAGCAAAATCAATTGATGTGGCTATTTGTGGAAGGAAAGACAGAAAACACTTGAACATTGTCAGAACAAAATTATTTTTTTTTAAAAAGAGATGAAAGCTAATGCAATTATTAAAAAATATTTATCAAATGTTTCTATATTTGCTCAGCTGTAAGGTTAGCAGAAAGATTGATAAACCTCAAGTAAAGCTTTAGAAATGTTTTAATGACATATAAACCAAGAAATTTTCAAATGATCACAATCCAGATGGTGCAATATGCTTTGTAACATCGTGGTAGTAGCTCATCGCAAGACGCTACCATCCATCCTGGCTCTGCACCATCTGCATTCACGAAACCCAAGCAGACCTCTTATCCTGACTCACTAACCCGCTGCCAGGCATCTGCGCTGACTGCAAATTGTATGAAAGAATCAAATGCATTTACAAAGCCTGTTCTGCTTCCTCAAAAAATTCCCTGAATACCATGATGTCTACAACGAATTAACAGCAAAATCACATCGTACTTGTCTAAGATGGTCTGGCGTTCTCGATGATCTTAAGTTACAGGTAAGCCTGATTAAACCTTGCATTAGGGCCGTAGCAGCCCCAGGTCCAGTTCTTGCTCCAGATACGTTAATTGAATGGTGTCATACACATGCAACTGGCCGCATCAGTTGATTGCTCTTTGGAGATCTGGGGACTCTATGTCTTCTGCCTGTGCTGATATACATTTGAGAACTGGAGGACGGAGACTAAATGAACTGATTAGGTTTTTAGATGTGCCTTGGAAATAGACTCTGACCTGATTTCACTTCTCTCTGTTTGAGATTATTTTATTCACCCTGTTAATCAACCATGAACAACCAGCAAACCTAGTATTTCTATAACAAAACATCCTCATTCACTCTAGAAGTAGATTTACAGAAAAAAAAAAAAAAAAGCCCACAATTTTAAAGAGAAAAGAAGTGCTTCACCAATGATGACAAAAATACTATTTAAACAAGAATAGTAAGAATTTTATATTACCCACAAGCAAGGCTTTCTTAAAGTTGGAAATGAAATTCATGGACCAAGTATTTTGTTAAAATTAATAGAGTCCTTTTGCTGTGTTAACATTTTTCCTTCTGTGCTGTTGCAACCACTCTCCCACTCCTTCATCTGACTGATATGGTAATAACAGGTCCTAGGGCCATATGTTCAAATACATTAGAATTCATGACGACTTTGTTCTAGTTTCTTAGTTCTTATTAAGGCTGACAGTCTTCAGTGAAAGTGAGCTTTTCTAGCACAACTTCCTCAACACTGTAAAAGATTAACATATACAAACACAGTGTTTGACTGCACAAGTGTTTGTGGGCCTAATCCTGCCTGCACTTACTTCTGGGCATATTGGAAACTGTTGCCTTGCCTTCAGAGGGAATCTCCCGGCAATGAAATTCACTGGTATGAGCAAGAATTTCCACAATAAGCTCCTAGATGTGTGTAGATATGAGTGAAAACAAAACTTTGGCTAGAGATAACAGGCTTGGAGTCACAGAGCAAGCTGGCACATGCATTATGAAAGTGAGAGATCCTCACCCGGGCCTGACCCCGCTCGCTGCAGACGAGCTGTTGAGCTGCTGGCCCGCGGTGATGCCCCGTGGGCAGCCTGTGCGAGCCCACACATGCCTGCCATTAGTGCACATCTCCGAGGCACGACTTACAGATGGGCCTTTGCAGAGCGATAGTGGAGTTAAAGCAAACCTTAGCAGCACCTGCGTGACAACTAGAAGAGGCTGAAAATGCTTTCAGGGTATATAAAATTTGCAGATATGTAGTTTCAGAGGGAATTAAACTACTCTGGAAGTCAGATCACGTTAGAAAGCAGTTTGGCCAAAAAAAGTGAAACCAGAGAAGTATAAATGTTATTCATCGACATTTTCTAGGTGAAATACTTTGACTTTTTGTTCCAAATATTTTGACTTCTTGTTCCAGTTGCAATTTGAAACTGCCAGAATTTTTTTTTTGGGGGGTGGAGGGAAGTGGTGGTGGTTTAAAAAACAGGTAAATAGCCCTCATAGAAATAAAGTTCATTGTCTCAGGTCAAAAATGTTTTGCATTGGCTGGGACTGACATTTAAATATATATTTTTTTTTTCTCAGGCTAGACATGAACAGAAAAATCCAGCTCTAATCTTGGCACAACCTGGTAGAAGTATAAAACCAAACAATTGTTTCCAAATATGAATGCTACTGAGAAAAGCAGCATTGTTGCTTCAGCTTTCAAGCAAGGATTTAGTTGTTGAATTGGGTTATTTGAAAAGCACCCACCATTCAGTTTTATTAAAAGGTCTTTCCAATTAACAAAACAGCTGTGTTTAGGATTACAAAAAACAACCAGACTTCCTCAGAGCTTGTGTCTAGCCATAAATCTGCCATTAGACATGCAAAGATTTTCACCTCTCCTCACATAAGATGTTCCAAGCCTCTCCTGGCCAGCCTTCAGAACACGGGGTCCCATTTTATGAAGTTCAGCTACTTTAGTCTGTGACCTTTAAGATTAACTGTTTGGGGATTTTCCTCTCACACATTTTTCATCCGTTATCCAATTCATGCAATTGTTTTAGAGCAACTGTGCTTGTGAAATGTGCTTTGTAGAGCTTGTAAAAAGAAGCAAGTGTTAAGGAAGGCTTCTTAGTTATACAGTGAGGCTGTGTATCACGTTTGCATAATATGATATCAGAAGAAATAAATGGCACCAGAAATAAGTGTACAGAGGGAAGTGCTAATGAGCTGAGCAGGATGAGGAAAGAGTATTTTTTCACAGAGGCTGTGGATCTACAGTTTGGGAGAAAGAAAAGTCAAGGTTTTTTCTTAAATGAAAACCTGAAAAAAGGGATATTGGATCATGATTTTTTTTCCCCAAATTTGTTAAGATTTTTACAGATCTAATTCTGAATACTAATAAAAGTTGCATACCAAGCTGTACAGCCAGAAAATGTGTCATTCAGATGTACAGCAGAGCATGGCGTTGCAGAGGCAGTTTACTGTGCTAGCTGTGCCCCACGCATCTTATGTGAAATAGTGAATGTACCTGAAAAAGTCTAAGATGCAAGTGGATACGTAAACACTCGATCTTGAGGTAAAGATATCACTGAACAGGATTAGCTCATGTAAACCAAAGAGAACGTCAAACAGAGGAAATAAAGGCAGCTTGAGAGTACCTGCTCTGGTGATCTCTCAGAGGCAGTGGTTAATGTATGGCAGCGCAGGCTCAACTCCGTACTGTCACACCCTTCACATGTGATTTTTAGACCCAATCTATCACTGTGCTGTGTACAAACATTTGAGAAAGGGACCAAGTCTACGCATCTCTTTTTTATATTTGGAAAAGGATTTTCCACAGTGTTAAACACGCTTCAATTTCTGCTTCCACTAAAGTCAGTGGAAGTTTTACCACTGACTTCCATGGGAGCAGAACCAGCTCCTATGCATTAGCAGCTGCCATCCTTCTTCTCTGGTAAGAATAATCAGTGTTCCCTAAAGACTTCAAGACCTACTGATTGATGCTGCAGCAATACAGCAAAGGGTTGGGCAGGTGAAGAAAAGATTATGCAGTTCGTAGTCGACAGCAAACACACCCCTGAGGTGTCCTTCATGTTAGAAGTGTTCTATATGCAAATGTAGAAGCCCAAAAAAAAAACTTCACTGGATGTTAAAACACCAACTCAATAAACCCGGCTGCTAGCTTTGCTGCTCAGAAAATAAAGCTAGAAAACATTTCTTAAAAAATAACTACAACCGACACTCTGATTCACTGCAAGGTTTTTCTTGGACAAACACATTCTCTGAAGAAACAAAACAAAACCGAGCCAAAGCCCAAACCAACAAGCTGTCCTATCAATTTATGGCCCTTTTACAATACCTTGTGTTATTGATGGGACATGGCTTCACAGTTCTTTTTTTTTATATATTTTACTCTTTTTGACATTACACTGAGAGGAATGTGTATAGCGCACAGGCAGCCCCTGCACCTGGTGGATAATTTCATATCCTGCTCACATATATATGGTCCCGTAGTGAGCACATCCAATAGCCTTTTTTTTTTCTTCAATGGGGCTATAAATACAACTAAAAGCAAAGTACTGCACATAAAGACCTATATTTTGCTTTACTGAGGAGTGAAAGATGCCATGGATTTTGGTTGTGTGGATTCATTCTCTTACAGCATACTGAATAAATTGATATCTTTGTGTCTTCTTGGAAAGATGATTTTCTCCACGGCCAGTGTCGTGCAAGAAGAAATCCTCCAAGGCATCAATTACAACTGCCTCCTTACAGCACATTTTGCCCTGCTATGACTATGGTCCAGGACACAGTTAAGAATTTTTTTTTTTTTTTTTGTCATGACATTTTAGAAAGAAGTTTTCAGATATGTGTTAAGCCTGACAGTGAACTATTTTGGAGCTTTCCAGCTTCACAGCTTACAGTTGTCACTCTCGTTGCTAACACTGGCATAGCGGCCATTTCGCATATCTAGGAGTGTTGCTAAGGTCAAGAAAGATCTAGACAAAACTCTGAAAAACACTGCATTGCTGTTTCGTTCAAAATCTTCCAGCAAGTTTTACTCTCGGAATCCAGGAAAAATTCTGAAAACAGAAAGCCTCTTCAAAACCTGTATTTTTTCCTAAAAGCCCTGAAGGCTGGCCAACACTGAAGCCTTTAGCCTACTGTAGCAATACTGTGGAGTCTTCTGAAAGAATAAAGTTACAAATCTTGTGGCTTGCTTACATCTTCATGACTTGCTTTTACAAAAAGTCAGACAGCCCAGTTACATCATATTTTAACAGTTCAGCTTGGGTTTGGAAAAGTGCCTGACGCATGAGGAATCTGGAAGACTCCTCTGTTATCTAAAAGCTGCTCTTCGAACAGCTGAAGAATTCTTTGTATCTCAAGCAGACTCAAGGAACTCCCTAGGGACACCTGTGAAGGAACTGCTGCCTAGCTACGTGAAATTTCACCATCTTTTCCTAAATGGCGAGTGCTGAGAACCACGAAGGTGACAAGGCAATGGTTCCTAACAGAGAAGAATCTACAGCAGTGGCTTGTTCAAGCTGCACAGAAGGATGTTTGGCTCTGCCTTTAGATTACAGCACAAAAGTGAAGCAATTCCACTGAAATAGGAGGAGGAAGTTGTACTTGTGTTACTGAACTTATGTGAAATGTTCATTTGCTTTTGAGAGGGCATCTGTATATTTCCTGTCCTGGCTAGAACTGTAACATCTCTGTGCCAAGCCATCGCTGCAGGTCCCAGGGGCCCAAGGCTCCCATGCCACCCCTCACTGGATGCTGCAGACGTGCCTCTGGCAGGCCCTGCCTCTTGCTCTGTGCCATATGGTCCCTGCGGGGCCCAGCACAGCCCTGACCTGTGCCTCGGGAAGCAGGGAGCAGGCCTGCCCTTCTACATCCATCTCGTTTATGTAAGGATTTGGTTTGCATTTTCACTGTTTGCCTTTGTAAGGCCCGTTTATAAGTTTCAGTCCTGAAAATGAAGTGAAAGCAGACTTTGCTTTTGGTTTCCTAAGCCATAATCCACAATATTTGTTACCTACTTTTTCAAACACCACTCTTTTGGCAATCAAAAAGTCTCAAAAACCCAGCAAAATTCTTACGGCAATCTGGGTTTAGCCAGAAAGATTTGTCATCCCTGGCTCAGCAGAGTTAGTTATCCTGGTTAATTGGATCGATGGTGACAACTGTAATTACTAGAGATGAGATTGCCTGTACTGTAATTACATTTCAATCTTCAGTGTGAGCTGGACTGTAGAATACATACTGCAGATTCTCCCAGTCACATACAGGTTACGGAGAGCGTAGTACATCTGTGCTAATCATGTTTGTTATTATATAGAATAAAAAAATATGGCACCAGCTAAAGAACTGTTAATCTGAAGCAGTTTGGCTGATTCAAAGGCATTAATCCACAAAGCTTTACCACTACACGGTTTTTCAAGATAACCACACCATAAAAACATAGTTTTTTTTTTTTTTTTTTTTTAAATCCTAAATAGTGACTAGATTTTCAGCACATTACAACTGCCAGTACTTGCTCTGATATTCATGTGAAGAACATTAATAAAACATCATTTTGTAAGAAAAAACTCTCCTTTCAAAATCACAGGAAGAACTCAAATTTTTTTAGGTTCAATGTAATATGGAAGCGTACTCTATGCCTGTAAGAACTTGTTCAAAGAACAAGGACAAATAATGAGGAAACTTCATGGATCTGTCCTTTGCTTTAGGTTTGGAACACATCAACAATGAATGTAGCTTAAAGGAAAAGGAGTGTGTTTCAAGGTAAAAGGATGCTGAAGCATTTCTTTTCAAAACTACTCAAACCAGCAAAGACAGTGCTCTCTTCTGCTTCAGTGAAGTCTCAGCCTTCGGTGAGTGCTGGCTTTTCTTGAGAGCTCCAAAGGAGGGCGATTATATATTTCTCTAATTAAGTTTAAAAATGTTATTGCTGATTTGAATCCACACCTACTACGTATATTAGCTTATTTTGTTTCCCAGGAGGGCCACTATACCTTGTCTTTATGGTGCTTGTACTCTAATTTTGGTTATTTTTCAGTGCTCATTTAGAAGTATCAATGGTTCATATTTGGGGGAGAGGAAAAGCACCAATATATCTTTTTCCCTCCTTTTTTTTTTTTTTTTTTTTTTTTTTTTTTTTAAATCCCGAGGCTCAACTATGCCTGAGATATTAGAGACCACACAGGTTTAATGAAATCCATTTATGATTTTATGGGTAAAATCTCTCCCTGAGCACCACTTATGCTCACATATGCCATCCCAACAGAACTGAAGTGGTATGTTAGTGGGGAAGAGGTCTTGCTCCTGCTCTTTTCAGAGGAGTGAATTTGAGTCTCTAGTATTTAAATCCATGGTTTTGCATTCATGCAGCCATCGTATTCTCCTCTGCAAGTGCCAAGTGATGGCACCACAGAGAAAGCAAGCACCATCTGTCCCCACTGCATGCGCTATCCATGCAATGTTTCACAACGGAAAGAAAGCGTGGCCCTTGCAGGTGGCTGCTACTCTTGCTGCTGCCCTGGATTCTCCCTGAGCCTGGTATGGCTGGGCGGTGGCTGGGTCAGAGCAGGCCGAGCTTTGGCTCAGTGAGCTGCTCTGTGGGGCAGGCCTGTGTGGGAGAAGGGCAGGTGCAGTACCTCCCCAATACAGCAATTGCACATCCCGAGCCGAGCTGATTTCCTGCACCATCACACTCCCTCAGCTCCAGCGTATTACCTCTTGGGGCAAGTAGCAAATCCATTAACTCTTCCCAAATTTGAGGGAACCAATCAATGTTTTTGTTTCACAAGTAAGTATTTTCCAACCAATTGCATTCCAAAGAATGCAGCAAATAGGGAAGGGTGAACGAAAAGCTTAGTTTTCTGGTTCAGTTCAACCCTGGTCTGAACCTAATTAAAACATTGCTCATATATCAGTATAGGAACAATCCTCAATGCAGTTTCACTTTTTCAAATAGATACTGGAAGTAAAAATGTTTGGATATCATATATTCTAGATAAAAAGTATTTCTAATTATAACCATCTTTCACTCAGTTTTTCTGTGTATATGTTGCAATCACTTTTTTTTTAACAGTTTGAGTCTAACCATAAAACGCTGTGGAAAATTTTTGAATTAAAATGATATTATCTTGTCAGGCACTGCTACTGAGCCTCGTAGGAGGCTACTGGGGATATTCAATTTATTTAAGCTACTGTTTAAGCTATGATTTCCCCAGTGCTACAAATTGGTTAGTTCCTTATTGTCTATTTTGAAAAGTTCTGTTTTGTACTTCAAAATGAGTCCATGAAATTCTGATTAAAAAAAATGCCTAAGCATACATTCAACCTTAAGCATGTGATTCCCTTGAAATAAATGGTTCTACTTACGTATTCAAAGGTAAGCTTGTGCTTACTGCTTTGTTGAGCTGGGGCCTCAGACATTTCCAGAGATTTTAATATCACATTTGCAAACCAGATGGTACTGCCTTAGTTTAGTAACAATGGAGCAAAGTGTCCTTCGCTTATACTTTAATCTTAGAAAATGAGATCAAGACATTTTCAGCAACTAGTTGATTGATACTATGTGAAAGCTGAACAACCTTGTTAATTAGGCAGTCCTGCTGGAGTGTCTGAAGTGCACTGCAACCCATAATTAAAATATAACATTACAGAGATCTGCAGAGGGAACCTGCTCTACCCTCCAAGCCTAGGCTTTCCTGGAGGTGCTCCGCAGCTCAGAGGTGCAGACAAAGGAGCGCTGCCATGGGATCCAGCTACAGAGGTTAGCAGCTTTCAGCTTCATAAAAGGCTTAATCAGACTGGAAAACCAGAGACAAAAACTGGCCTTCTCCAGCTAAAGATCTGAGTATTCAGCCGCTACGTTCCATTTGATTTGTTTGGATTCCCAGCTCACCAACACAAACAACAGAGTTAATGTGGGGGCTCCAGAAGGCTCCCCCTGATGCCTGAAGACCCGAGCCCTTGGCACAGCAGCAAGGCAGGGATGGCTGAGGAAAGTTTCTTGACTACATTGGTTCAGGGCAATGAATATTCAAGAGCGCTTAACTCAACGAGGGGACAAAATCTGCAGGGAAACTGGAAGGGGGAAGGAGAGGGAAGAGGGTCGAGTTCAAGCACTGACTTACATTGTAGAGGCTGGTTTTGCTGAGACTATCCTGAAATTGCTTCATTATGGCTGCACTGAGAACTGCAATGGGAAAATTCAGCACACAACTTCTTTAGATAAGTTTTCCACAGCTACTCAGGAACTTGCTTGGTTTGCAGATCACATTCCTTATTTTCAACTCACTCAGCAAGCTGAGAACAAAACTCACAGATGGATGTGCTATTTTGAAGCAATTAACTGTATATTTAGATATATTCTTATTACACTTTTGGACTCTGTCTAGAAATGTTTAGTTTAAAATACCACTGAGATAATTGATGTTTCTGTAGTTTTAATTATTGTCAAAATTTGTACCCACTTTTCAGTTCTGGAGGCTGATTTTGGCTTGGATATTTGTTTTGTCTTTACCGAAAGACACTTTGTGCAAATGAAAATATCTTTTCCGGAGATGGCAAAATGTCACATAGAAAAACCATTTCACTCAAAACTCTGAACCTTGGATAAACCAGCAAGTGTTAAAATAGCTGAGACTGCATATGATAAAAAAAGAGTTGATAAATGTAATTCAGAGTATCATTCTCTACAAACAATACAAGTGACCCTGTAGGTAATATTGTTTCTAATCCATTACCCAGCAACATTCAAAACAGTTTATTTCAAAAACTGAAAAAGCAAAACAATGGAAGCCTGTTAAAACCCTATTATTTATTTAAAAAAGGTGAAGAATGTGTCTTAAGTTATAAGAAATTACCATATTTTTATTGGTTCTGAGCTCTGGGAGGAAATGTGTATGCAATTATAGTATGTCTTCTGCATCAGTCTGCTGAGTTTATAGTAAGAATAAATCGTGGTTAATCATGTACAGTCTTGTATTTTCTCATAACCACAACAGTGATATGTATGCATGGGGCATCCTGCTGTTTGTTATTGGATTTTTCCTAATTCATATAGTATTTCATGTTTTGCTGCTAATGACACAAGGCTTTCAGGCTTGTATATGTTAAATACAAGCACATCATTAAAGTGACCAAATTTTCCAAACCTTGCTGATTATTATAACGTACATATGGATCAACGTATTCGTTTGCACAACGTGTTTTTTTGAGGGAGGGATGGGGTGGGTTTACATAGATGATAATGAATGTTAGCTGTGTCTCCAGATAAAACAGCAACATGTGCCTGAAAGAGAAAGGAGTATTGTTATCTACAGTTTGACTTTTGTGGTTTATCCTCTCAATTTTCATTTGTAGATTTTAGAATTAACCTTGTGTTCAACGAGGAAAATTCCCTTAGGCACTACCTGTTCCGAGGCTGATTCACCTTTGTGGTTAATTTTTTTCCCCCATGTCCTTACTTTTCCAGTATCTTTGACAGTTTTAGTCTGAACAGTTGAAAAGCCTGTCATTTTAAAAATAATAACTAAAATGCAGAATTAAATTTATCTGCTTATAATATTATTAAATTTTGCCTTTGAAGTACTAAAACAAAGCAGACGCGGCATTCTTTGAATCCAGACCACACAAAGAGCCAGGCCATCCACCAGGTGAGAGCTCCTCTCTCTTGGGTAGGCAGTGGGAAGGACATGCCAACCTTTCTGTAGTCTGTGAGATGAGGAGTCCCACTTTTAATTATTCATTACTTGGGTATGTCCTGGGAGATTAGTACTCATGACTAAATCCTGTTACAAAGCTGTCTACATAAAACTTATCCCTATGCCTAATGCTGTTCTACTAAATCAAGAAAGACTTGTGATGTGCCGTATGGTCATGGTGAATAATACTGGAATCTAAGATCTGACATGATGCACACTTGATTTTCTTGCTTGGAGTGTATATACACAATAACACTATTTGGGCCTAAACCCACGAGCAGGGGGAGGCATCAGATCTCTCACACTCCATTTCAAAGGCACTTTCCCATGCCTATACAAACCACCTCATTGCACAGAAATACTACATGCAGAAAAAAGGCATCAAATACTGACTGAATTTGCACTTGTGCAAGTTTTTAAGGATATATTTGGATTAAGAATTAATATTCCAATTGGTTGATTCGCAGGGAGTTCCGCATGGTATTTAGATGCTAATTACTGCACAATTAGAGGGCTAAGGTCAGACAGATCTTCCAGTAATGGAGCACAGAAATATGCGGAGTTAAAATATCAAAATTATCCACAAACACAGATCTGAGGAGGTTTTTAAAAAGACTTCCACACATGGGCTTCTGCAGCCCAAATGTCAAACTTTGCCCTTGCTAATTGTGCTTAAGTCAAAGGGAACAAGATTTGACCAGAAACACCACAGAGCAGGGCAGTGCAGGCTGCATGCTTCCTTGCACTGTGAGCCAGCGCGTCCACGTTTGGGTTTTTGGCACTTACACTCTCTCTCTCATACTCTTCTATGGTTGAACACCACACTTGCCCATTCAACATTTTTCACTAACTACCACACAGCCAGCGTGTTTATTACTCAAACTCCAAGGAGACATTTACTCTGTAAACAGAGTTAACAGTGTAACTACCAGTTCTTACATCCTTCTCTGAAATCTGTATGGAGCAGAAAGATTTCTAGGTTAGGAATGCTGACATCAGAAGGCAAAACAATCACAAAGCATTTGAGAGCTGGGTGCACAGAGAGGGCACAAGCTGTTTTATTGCACCACATCTTATTATCAGAACCTTTCCAAACGTAGGCTATTGCAAATGCACAGATTTCTATTTTTCACCATAAATTGCAAAGAGGTAACTCAGGTTCTTTCCTAGTTTGGAACAAATTAAATCTATCCTGCAGTAAGATTAGGTTGTTTCCTTCCCAGGAACAGGCTACCCCAAAGTGCTACTGCATTCGGTGCTGCCGAAGCTGTATCTAAATGGGAATACCGACAAAGTGATACAGAAATACGTGCTTTTGTCTTTAGCCAGGGAAGACGTGGGGGCCCTAGGAAGGAAGATGGCCCCAGCTCAGGGCTGCTCACTCAGGTCTGTGCCAGCCCCAGCTGGGGTCCCATGCTGCTGCTGCCTCTGTTCTGCCAGCACTTGTGGGAGAGGAATCAAGGCCTGGGGAATCTTCCTTCAGCCTGAGTGATGAAGGGTCCTTGTCCTAAATAGCACGATGAGCTTCGCTGCTCAAGTGAATGGTGTCCTGCTCTGTTCAGCAGTGACCAGAGCAACATTCATCAGCAGCTGCAAAACACCTTCTTTGTCTTTCTAGTGAAGGAAACAAACAGGCTAAGTGGAACTTTCCCCTGGTAACTTAGGCCACTTACAACATGGGAAATGGAGGGAAAATCACACCAGCCTTTGTTTCCCAATACCCCCTTTGCAGGGCTGCGGGCTATGCTCAGGCCAGCTCTGGTCTCAAGGCTCCATGGCAGTGCCAGCACAGTGCTGAGGTGCTGCTGCCAACCTCAGAATACAGCGTGTTCCTCATGCTGACCAGTGGAGCTGGGCTGCCACTGGTCAGCATGGGGGTACCCGTGGCAAGTCCCAAGCCTTGCAGGTTCTTGTGGAGGAGCCCAAGGAACCTCATGCAATGCACAGAATTGTCTGGGCTAGTCCCACCACTCCCTCCTGTTTTACCTTCCCCCAAAAGACTGATGTCTTAGTTCTGGGGAGGAGCAGAACTGAAAATCCACTTAAGTCTCAATGCCTGCCAAGAACAAACGTTTTTCTAAAATGACAGAAATCATAGAATGGTTTGGGATGGAAGGGACCTTAATGAGCACCTTAACTTCACCCCCCTTGCCATGCACAAGGACACCTCCCACTAGATCAGGTCCTGAACCCTTCAAAGGATGTGGCATGCACGGCTTCTTTGCAGTGCTTAGAAATACAAAGTATAGCTACTGTAAGAAATATTTTCTGTCTTTGATCTTCCATAGCATGGCTGCTCTGTGGCAGTCAGCAGTATGATGAGCTCAGGGCTTAAGAGTCCTTTTAAAATCAACACTTATCCACCAAAACTGGGGCTGCTAGGATTTATATTGGGCACAGGAGCCATCTTAATGGATAGCCCTTGGCAAACCTGATTTACAGATTAAAATAACAACGTTATGGCAGTTATAGTATGTATAAATTTAAAGCTGAACTGTACTAGCCATAAAATCTAGGATGCTTTTGTTACAGCTGTGACTAGCAGCAAAACAATGCAGCAGCTAAGCGTCACAATTAATAATCTCCAACTGTACCATTCAAAAAATCAGGGTCCCTTTCGGAGTGTGCTACCAGGTGTCATGTCACATCAGACTTCCTCCAGGCAATAGCTCAGACCTGACATAAACAGATGCCAAATACAAAGCTCAGAACACAACATGGATTCAAGAGACACTGTGTGGTCTTATTATTCAGGTTTAACTATTGCTCTGTACTGTTTATTTATTTATTTATTTATTTTGTGAAAGGCTTTCTCCAAGCAAGCAAAGCAGGAAATTTTGCAGTACCAGTTCTCTCTCTAGTGCAAGAGAAGCTTCCCAATTCATTTCACATAAAGGGTATTGATGGGTCAATAATTCCCTTTCTGATTTGGACCACTCCATACTGAAAAATCCAACACTTGAAAAATGCTAGGGGTCCCCTGAGGGAGCAGACCTGCCATGTGGAATCCCAGCCAAGGGGAGGCTTTAGTTCCTATTGCCTGCTCCCCTGTTACATACCAGTAATCATTTTGCATGCACTCTCATCTATGCCAGGCTTCTGGAATTAATGCTGAAGTTAGGCGCTGCTGGAAATAAAAATCCCCAGAAGAAATTCTCAGAAAAGCATGCAAATTGAATACAGTTAATTGCGGCTGTTACGATGATTGTATTTAATTCGCAGCATCTTTTGATTGTACATGGCAAGAGATAGCATTGGCACCACACTAACAGGAAATAGCTAGTCAAAAAGCACAACAGTCTGCCATGTCATGTTGAGTAATTAAGTATCCTGCTCACCTTGTTCACTTGAGTAGTAACCACTGGCCTGTATGCAAAAGTCACCCATTGTTCCTAACCCCTCCTCAGCGGGATGCACAGATCACCATCCTCATTTTGCAATTAGGGAACCTGAAGCCCAGGTTTAAACCTTGCTGAAGTACCAGAGATGAAAATAATTACTGTCATGGTCTTACACATTTCCATCCAACCCCGAATAGTGAGAGCTCTATAGTGAAGTTCCTGCCCCACAAAAATCAGTAGCTAAACTCCCCCCTTACCCCTGTTCCTATTCACTGAACCATAATAATGACTAGGGAGCTATTTGCATGTTTAAAGAAGCAGAACTGAATGCACATACACTCCTTATAATTAGTTTCACAGCAGCTGACTTTAAAAACACGTAATTTAGATACAAATAATATATACTCTTTAAACCCCCTGAAATGCCCCTCCTTCTGCTTTCTCACTCTGAAAGGACAAAAACTAGCATGGTTTGGCTGAAAAGTGTTCAACGCAGAAAGGTAGGATGCTGGGCTCTGGAAGAACATATTGTGAGTCTGAAAGCTTTATAATCAATCAGCATCCTGCTGGAAATCTGACAGCCTGTCGTGACCCATTAGGAGATATTCTGTGCTCTCAATATCTGTGGGCACTGGGACCATTTACACAGATACCAGGTAAGCTCCTACAAAGCAGAATATGATAAGGTCAGCTCTTTGTTTTATTTCTAAGTGCTTTTCCAAGATGTTTTTCTCTCTGGTGGAATGAACATGGCAGTGGAGCTAAAAATGGCAACACTGTATTTCAGGTAAGTGGGTTGAAAAGTCATTCGCCCTGGGAAATGAACTCATGACCTTTTCAATGAAAGGTAAAGCTCAAGTCATAAAAGTTTGCATTTAAGATGCACTAAATATATCGTTGACTAATAGCTCAAGAGGGCAATAACAACATAGCCTGCCTAACAGCTCATGCTAATGCAAACATAATGTGCCATGTAAGAAGAGATTAATCAAGTTTTCCTACTGGAAAACTGACAGCCTGTCGTGACCCATTAGGAGATATTTTGTGCTCTCACTATCTGTGGCTACAGGGACCATTTATGAGCTGACAAACCTGTGTGACTGGTAATACTACACCAGGACAAAAATAAAGCCAGAGATGGGTGTCACATTTCTGGTCCTTTCCAGCATTCTGCTTACAGACATTTCCCCTTCATTTACACTCCGTAGTGTACTCACACTGTGCACACATACCTTGTGTTAATTGCAACACAGTGCATCTACTATGCAGTTAATGTAGAAACTTTTACTAGTTTGCAAGGTTTTCATCAAGGAAGCACCTTTAAAACCAGTAAGTACATTCAACCCATACCTGATTCCCTTCACGAAAACAGATAAAATAACCCAGTTCGGATTATCATTTAATGTCAGCAATGAGTAAATAAGATTTAATGACAATATCAGCACTCTTTGATGAGGGCAACCTCAAGTCGCTGGCTCATCTCTCCTATAAATTGGAATCCATTCTGATTAGTCTCCATTTGGCATTCTGCAGTGCATTACTCAGTTAATGCAGTGCTTATACTGGCTGTACTTAATGAGGCAGCAGGCGTGCCTTCGTTTTTAAGTGTAAGCTTATCTACATGTCTATAGCTGATTTCATGAGTGAGACAGCAGATCCTCAGGCCCTGCTTGCTTTCATCTGAATGTCTGAAAATACTCTATCCTCCAGAAGTGGAGGGTACACTATTGTTTCCTAAAAGCCAGCCTGCCACTTGAAAAGTGCTGTGTAAAATAAATAAATAAATAAATAAATAAATAAATAAATAAATAAATAAATAAAGGCTTTCACACAGAATGATAGCTTTAGCTGTCTTGGTTCTTCTCTGCTGTGTTTATGAAGGCAGTGTTTCACCTCCTCCTTGTGTGTATCACATTCATTACTTTCTTGGGGAGTTGCTGGGTGAAGTAGTTAAGTAAATAGTAAAGTTTTAAGCAATAGTTTCACACAGCTACATTCTAAAAACAAGTATGTTTCAGTGATTTAGAGGCTCTTGAGCTAACTGCTTTAATGGCCTTCTATACCTCCAGTCCATCAAAAAATACTGGGAGACTAATTCATCACCTCCCTGCCCCTGGCTCCTGCTGTGGCTAGTTATCCTAGTGCAAGACCAGTGTCAAAGGCTACCAGATAAGAAAGAGGGCCCAACGCATTTGTTTTAGTGAAATTACAAGGTATGTTGTTACAGTGAGCTGGGATCTGTAAGCTGAGGCTGCTTCACCCAGCCTTAATTTTATTCACCTTTTGTAACCCAGACACTCCACATATCCTGAATGTTTTGATTAAAACCAACATCATCCACTTGAACAAAAAACTTGGTAAAGTAGATGCACTACCACAGTACATTTATCTTCATTTTTCCTGACAAAAACTGTGTAAACTGGTCTGAATGTAACAAACCACGTTAGAAGTCACTTACGGTACAGGCATTTCCAACAGCAGTGGAGATACTACCTTGGGCAAATGAATCATGAATTACAGGTACATCTTTCACTGTCACTCATGAATGTTCTACTTTAGGAATGACAATTTCAAAATATTTTGAAATTATACTTCATTTTTGGACATGATATTTGAAAGCAGGCAACATCCTCTACTTACTTAAAACAAACTACTGGAAAATCACTTTTTTTTTTTATGATAGGAATACTTCTTTGAGTCTCAAGCATGACAGTTGGCATAGTTTAGTCTAGTGATAAGATGTTAAGCTTGCTCGGCGATCATTATTAACATGGGTATAGCACAGAAATAGCAATGAAAAGTCACTAGACGTTGCCTAAACTTTGATAGGCTGCGCTATTCCACCAAACCATTTTTGCCATAACGTATTTTTATAAGCTGAGATTCAAAACGATTTGCTGAGAATTTGCTATCAGTAGTGAAATCTCACACAACACCAAATATTTACATCCCTATATGCATAAAAGAAAGCTGCACAAATACAATCTGAATTATAAACAGTTTCATCTACAGCAGCACCATCAATAAAGTCAGGCATGTCTGATGGATTTGAAGGACACTCCTACAACTTTCTATTGTATTTACTACCCCAAATCATTGTTACAACAGAGTTGTACTAGTATGCCACAAGTTCTCACAGAGTATCATGTACTTCTAAGTTTAAATCTTGGACATGAGGCAATACAGAATTAGAATTCTTAATTCATAACACTTCTTAACTGTTCCCAGTTACTTAAAATCATATGACAACAATCAGCATTAGACCCCATGCATACTAAAGAATAAAGCCCAACACCTCTCCACCATGACAAACTAAGGTCTCAGCTGCAGCTAAGGAACGGGAACTACCTATGCTCAGATGCCAAGCCTGTTCCCTTCACACCATCCTGCACTTGGAGAATGCTATCCCCTCCTCGATCTCACCCTGCCTTCCACCTTTCCATTTGCTAAGGCCAAGAGAAACCATTCTCCAACACACCTTTAGTGTACCGCCAGTCTCCTGGTGAAGACAACGCTGTGCACCTCTCCTGACACTATGGGCTTGACCCTGCACTGTGTTCCTCCAAGGCAAGCATACCTCACTCCTCGTATCCTGCTCACACAGCTGCCAGCAGGCTGTGCAAAGCCCTGGAGCGTGCGCTGGTAGCACAGGCACTGAAGACAAGGTGTGCAGTGGTGGTTGCTCATACTGACTCCCTCTCTGTACTTTTTGGCACTTCATTTACTGACTCATTTTTGGGGACTCTTGCTAGTTTAGGCAGAGGGCATATAGCTAGCAGAGCAGTCTGGACCTTAACTGAATAGAACACAGAACACAGGAAAACTGGAGTTAGAGGTGCAGAGGCAGCTCATCATCTAATCCAAACTCCAAAGCAAGTCTAACCTCAACACTGCACCATGCTTCTCAAGGATTTGTTCAGCTGTTTTTTTGAAAACTTCCAAGCATGGAGATCTCAGAACCTCTCTGGGCAGCCTGTTCCCTGCTGCAGTGCTCTCACTATGAAAAATTATTTCCTTATGTCTAGCTAAAATTTCTCTTATTGCAACTTGTGTTTATAGCTTCTTGTCCTTTCACTGAGTGCTTTTAAGAAAAATCTGGCTCTATTTTTCTGTAACCCCCTTAGGCAGTGAAAGATGGATTATATCCCCCTGAGCCTTCTCGTTATTAAACAAAACCAGCGCTCTCTTATATTGTATGCTCTGGCCCCTGACTATCTTAGTGGTCCTCCACTGGACTCTGTTCTACGTAGGCATCCCCAAAACAGCTGCAGTATTCAAGATGCAGACTCAGACGTGCCAAGCAGAAGGGAAAGACCAGTTCCCTCACCCTGTTGGCCCTCCAGCCAGCTGTCTTGTTCTCTGCAAGGCAAGAGCATTACAAAGCAACCTTAGGCCTACATTAACAATTCGATTTGGCACTTGACATTGATAAAGTGCTGCTTATAAGTAAACCAAGAATTTTCTGTAATCATATATGTTTCACTCATTATTCTCTTACCTTAGCATTTTCCCTGTAAACTTGGATTACTGTGACATCTTGGCAGGACTGTTTTGTGGGCAGTTCTTTCCCAATTCAGCTAAAGCAATGTGATGGGAAGCAGAAGAAATTGCAATATACTAACATTTTAAATGTGTTTTTGAAGAGGCCTTTGGGCACAGATGTTCCATAAAACTGTATTTATTATTATAATAATCTGCTGAAGAGAGCAGCTGTTTATTCAGGGGTCTAAATATTGAAGACTCCCTAAATTTAACGATTCCTAGTCTGTCCCTCTCACTGCACTAACACTAATAAGAAATACAAATTTGATAAATCTGTATATCCCAACATTTCATAGAGAACCATGAAATAAATATTGACTTACAGCATGAATGCTGCTAGAAGAAATCTTTCAGAAGGCAACCCTTCAATGTACACGTGGTGTCAAAACAGCTTCTGAGGAAAAGACTCAGACCCACAACACAGAGGAATTACTTGAGCTTAATGCTCAAAGCGTAGAAGTTCATTAATAGCAGATACCTGCAAATATTCTGCCTTGTAACAGCACTGAGACACATGAGCAAAAGACTCTGGTTCACCAGCTTTCCTTAAGACATTGTGGAGATGAAATGTGAAGACCACAGGTGTTTTAAAATACTGTTTGTCAGATAGGTCAGTAATTTCAGACAACATTACCGGTCATGATTTTCTCCTATTAGTTCAGGGAGTGGAACAATTTTAAAATTAGAAATGTGCAAAAATCTGTGATAAAAACACAGATGTTATGATTTTTTTTTTTTCTTAGATGATTTGGCAACTCCTTGCTAAAACAATTTCAGAACTGGATCATTAATCTCGTCTAGCATGCCATGGCTGAACATTTTTTTGTCAGTCAACATAGAGATAAGAAATCCCAGAATGGTTAGAAAAAATGAGTTTAAAGATGTAAACTATTTTCATCTGTAGCCACAACTGTTTTACCTGACTGTAATTATCTCTTCTGATTCTGTCTCCTGGAAAGCTGAGTGGGACCTGGAGCCTTCCAGTCTCTGCTGCGCAGGTGCCACAGCGTGGGCTTTCTTTGAAAGTCTTTCCTTGTGCTCAGTCCATGCCACGAGAGCACCGGGAGCCCTCAGAACACCTGGCCCTTCAACCAGCTGTTTGGCACAGGAGGCCGGGACTTGCCTGCTGCAGATAACACTGTGAACAACCCAAATCACAATCATTATTTACTTTTATCGGCCTTGAAAGGGTTCAAACTGGCATCTGTTTAATATTGTATTTAAAACAATTGTCAGGAGCAAAGTCAGGGATGTCTCCAGTAGAATCTGCAGCTCTACAAACCTCCTTCTGAGTCTGTTCAGGCTCTCAGTCCTTTCTGAAAAATCCAGATTTTTTATATCCACCCAGAAAGAAAAGTGTTATTTTTGGAGATATTATATTCATATGCTATTGCAATTCCACAGTGGAAAAGCACTATTTGTTCATCTGTTTGTGAACTGTACAGTCTGTAGATTGCTGAAATCCTCTGTCTGTTTCTCTTAATTTTTGCAGAGAAATCTAAGTGAGAACTGTTAAGTCTTCACTATTTTAATATTAAATACCCTAATTTCCTAAACAATGCATAGAGAATCACTTGAATTATTATCTTAGCTGGTCATTGATACAGAGGAAGTTGCTTCTGCAGATGGGAGAGGTTTCACCTTTTCTTGTACCAGAACCCAACAACTCCCACAGTTACCGTACCAAACCCACAGAAAGAAAGCCCTTTGCAGAAGTGCTTGTGCTTCTTCCTTCACCTCTGTTCTTGCCAGCCAGCCCACGTGAGGCTAACACCTCACAAGTGGCAGCAGGTTTCACAGCGGCTGCGCTCCCCGCATGAGCTCAGCGCACAGCCCCGTGCTGCCCAGGAGGCTGATGTGTGCCGCTGGGCACAGGAAATCTCTGCCAGCAGCAGTGGGACCGCCGGCCACCTCGGCTCAGCCACTGCCCAGACAGCCAGCATGACCAAGTCATACTCATGCACAGCCTCGTCAGCTTGCATGGATGTGCATTCCTCAGGATATTCATGCACTTCAAGGATGAAGAGGCCAGAAGAACAAATGCAGTTAGTCCAGGCAGAGGTGTTTCTGGCTACAGTATGTATTTGATAATAATACAGGATGCAGAAGCCAGCAGTCCTCTCAGCAGAGCACCAGCTGGCTCCACTTGTTGCAACAAGCCCCACTCTAAAATCCTGTCCTTCCGCATCTTGTACACCAAGTGCAAAATCACTAACTGGTCTACAAACTGCTTACAACCACATCTGTGGTTCTGAGTCACCACACAGTTACTGATACACAACAAAAGTCCTTGACCTGAAGCTGATATCTTTACTTTGAGGATATTTTTAGGTTCAGCCTGTTAGAGCAGTAGAGGCTTATGTCTCCAGAAACACTCACTCTACAGTATTTCATACCCTTTTAATGAGAGTAACATGCTAGGCATGGTTATGCAGTGTAAAATCACACTTAGCATAAGGTCTGATGCCACAGTAGATTATGAGTGGAAGGAAGAGCTGAAGCAGTAGTAAAAGGGAGTGCAGCAACACACAACGTGCTTCTTCCAGCACATAAATTTATCACATTTTCCCAGAGCCATTAATTGACTCGTTGCTCCCTATCCATGGAGCCCATTTGCTGCTGGAACATCAGCAGAAAAAGAACGTTGCTGCTAAAGGTCTACCAAGTGTGGGTGAGCAACGGTTTCCAAGTGCTCAGCAAAGCAAAATAAATTTTTACCGGAACAGTTAAAGGTACCTCTTCCCCTCAGCACTCGTCCTCCTGCCAAACTAACGCTTCCTAGCCCCACCACTGTGGCTTTTGAGTTGTTCAATAACAGACACATGCAATTTTTATAATGGGAAAAATGACCTTTTTGCTTCACCTTATTCTCAAAAACAATGAACCACTTTTTGCTCAAGATTTATTAAAATTAATTTTTAAACATAATAAAGGACAGGAAACTTGAAAAGTGAAGATTCAAAAGATGTAAGCAGCTGCTCAAATAACCCCTGAGTGGAAACAGCCACGGTCTCACGAGGTTGGTATTTAAGCTGGCATATGATTTTAAGCACTTGAGCAATCCCTAAGAAGCAAAAAATCAAAAATCAAGTGTTGCAAACGACATGCAAGTAATGAAACCTTGATAACCTGGGACCATAAGCCGAGGATCATCTACATTAATGCTTAAAGTTACACACTCATTCAAGAACTTGGTGCAGACACAGCCTAACGCTGTTCTCAAATTGCCTCATGTTTCTCACAGTGCAGTGGTAATGTATTCTGCTGTACACAGTCCAATGTTAATTTTTATGCCTTACAGTCGAAAGTGCATTGAAGTTGAATTATGATTGCTGTGGGAATCATAACACTGAAAAACATGTCTAAATCTCAGCTTTAAGGTTGTGCTAACATATCTTTTGCATTAAATTTCCTTTAGGGAAAAGAAAAAAAAAAAAAAAAAAAAAAGAAAAAAAAATAGAAAAAGGAACAACTGGCCGTTGTAGACTTTGCCAGCAAAAAGAACTGAGATATCCCTCTGTGGGGTATCAGGGGATCTCTATTGCATTCCCGTTTCCTTTCTTGCCAGCTTGTTCTTAGCAAGTATTACTGTTGCAGGGACACCCCAATGAGGTCGTCTCTGTGATACATTCACAAGGTCTCATGTGATAGAATGAATTAGCAGAAAAGGGGAGCAAGCATGGGAAAAAGCTTTTAATCTTCACAAATAATCCCAAGGATGTTCTGGATTTATGGTCCCAAAAAGGAATACTGTGAGGCAAAGTTGTGTCAGCTAGTGACTCATGGACAGCTCAAGTCTCCTCTACAGAAAAATCACAGCACAGAGGCACTTATAACAAGGTGAAAAAAAAACAACGGAGATGAGCAAAGCTGACATTCCCACTGAAAAGAGCCTTTATCGCTTCTCAAGTGATACAGGAGCAAGGTGCAATAAAGACTCTTTACAGCCAAAATGCCATTTTGTTGACTAGTGACCTCCTGTCTTCTTTGCACTTTGAAAGTCATTTGAACTGACTTTCAGATGCTCTCTTTCTGTTGCCTTTTGTTTTTTTCTTTTCCTTAGAGCTAGCAAATGGCCTTGTTAAACCTGTCCTTTTCTTGGATTGCCAGGTATTTTAGAGGAATATTACCAGGATCAGAACCCCTCTGAGAGTTTTCTAACTGTGAATATCTCTTCATTACATATTACATACAGAAATTATATCTTATCTTTTTCCTCATAGAGGATGGAAGTCCATACAAAGAGCAGAACACCAAGACCAAAATGGAAAACCAGTAGGTTACAAAAAGTAAGGCAACATTGCACTATTAGAACCTAAAAATATCGTTCCCAATCCATATTGGTGCCATCAAAGATAGAATTGACAAGAGTCAGTAACAGAAGGAATGAAGGGGACAGCTCTGAATAAATTTCATCATGTTTTCATCGTGTGGACTCTGTCTCTCTGAATGCTTTCATGACATTAGAGCAGTACGAAATGGAAAGAGACAAGCAGGTTCAAGTCTGTATGTACAAAACACCAGGAGGATTACCTGATTCCTGCTTTTTCACCTTGTTGTTTCCTCATGGGAGCCTGTCTGGTGTACAGTCAAACAGTTATGTCTGTGTGTACACAGATAGGTTTGCACAGATGCTGCATAGGTCTGCTTTCCAAAACATGGCTGTGAAGATCTTACAGCTTCTAAATATATATACATGTTTTTGGAGCTACATATTTTTTTAGTTTTTTGCCGTCTCTCTTCTAAAAATGTCCTTGCCCTCCAAAAACTGTATCTTGTTTTGAGGAAAAGCCATGTATACTGGGGTGGTCTGCCTTGTGAAGAGCCACAGGGCTCAGTGCCAGTCAGCTCTTTTCAATTATCAGGTCCAGGTGGGAAGTGTCAGGTGGTTCCTGTAAAGGCTGAGGAACTGGATGTCTGGTAGGAAGGTTTCTGTGAAGTCTGTTTTGGCTGAGGGAAAAAAGGGCAGAAATTAGATTCTGCTAAGTTCAAAAAAACAGCCTGACTCCTGAAGGCGTTTTGCTAGATGTTGTTGGGCTGGGGGGCTGGCCATATGCCCTGTGCTATGGGAACCTAGGTGCACTACCAAGTCCATTAGATTTGTTTGCATTATTTCAAAGTCCTGGCCACAGCAAACAAACAAACACTTCTCCTCCCACCCCATCCCCAAATGAAAGAAAACAAATGCACGAAGAAAGCAAACCAACCCCAAAGAACCCACCATGAATATATTAAAAATTCTTGCTTATGTATACACAGCAGAAAAAAAAAAGTAAGCAATCATCTGAAATGACTTTTACATTATAGATTGCTCCTGAATAAGGCCTAATAGTGGAAGCATCATTACAAACTCTTCCAATTGCAGCATGCATTTATGGTAACCATTCTGCCCAATTTCCAGTTCTTTTCCTGGCTGAAAGGGACAGATTTCTCCTCCTTTACACTAAGGCTCCTTCATGCTGCCTGGGCAGTAATGCACTTGTGCTTGGTCACTTCCTGGGAAGCTGAGGATAGAGCTGGCGTGATTATTTTTATGCAATAACTATTTTTCCTTTATCTTTTCTGAGAGGGGAAAAATGTACAAAAATACTGGCCACATCTGCAGTACACCAATTAGACACAGAGATGACATGTATTTGGTTCCCATGGATGGTTAAAGGTTTGAGAAAATTACTCACTTTTAGCAGATAACAGAATCCTAACTATCTGCCTTAAACTGGGATTGACTGTTCACTACCTGAGCTGATAGTAGGTACAATATTTCATCCACAGACAGGTGTATTTGCCTTCTAGTTTTACCACTATGTAATATCATTTTGCTGACCTTGAGTCACATTGGCAGAGGAATTGAAGTAACACGAAAGGATGTGACACAAGGCAATCAACAACACAACAAGGTACGAAAAGCCTCAAGAACTTACGTCCTCAGGAACAAGACACCTACTACCCAGTCACACATAGAGTTTTGAGTTGCGAACAGCCACCAGAAGATACAATATAAATCAATATATGTCCACTTTATTCACAAAATGATGGATAATGTAGCAGGCTGGCTAGATTTACCTTAATTTGCAAATCGATTCGCTACACTTTTTTGAAAGAAACACTGATCAATTTCAGATCAAAATGGACTCAAGTGCCGTGAGAGCTGCAGGCCCCACCTGCATGGCTGTGCTCTCAGGATGGCTCTCAAAGCAGCCTCAAGCTGGCCGGAGCAGCCAGCAGGACCACACAGCTGCTGGGATGTGGGGCACATCTGCACATTGCTGCTAGCAAATTCACCTCTGGGGAGCCCTGGGTGCTGCCTGGCACTGGGCTGATGTTTCAATGGATAGTATGGACAAGTTGGATTTGCAACACGTGAGCTTTCATCTCTGTTGCTCACAAATCAATGCAAAGCAGGCAGATCTGATCAACAGCCAAGCCACAGGCTTCTCTCACCCCTCCCTTCCACCCCACAAACCTAGTCCCCTGCCATTAGGTTCTCACAGCATTTTGTTGCGACTTCATGTGCAAAGCATCGCGTCTGGGTGGTGACGGACAGGACACAGGGCAGCATGGCAACGGGATCCAGCACCTCTCGAGGAGAGCTGGGGACCAAGCGTGCCCCGAGGCTCTGCCCAGCCACCTGGGCACACCGTCATGGGGACATGGGGACCGGAGATTCCCAGGCAGATCTCTGAAATCACACAGCCCATTTCCATGTCCTCTGCATAGCTGCTTTTTGCAGCTGGGACTGCTCTTGCTACCACAGCCTTGCATTTATGATTTTGCACGGTGGCGGGGGACCATTGGGAGTCCTCTCCAGTGTGGTGGAGGCCAGCTGATCCACGTCAAACTTTTTTGTCAAAGCTATTCTGAAACATGAAATTACAAGACCTGATCCATGGAGTGCTGTGGGATTTTACGCTTGGAAATAGTCTTCAGAATGCCCTCAAATACGAACAGTACTTTTCTGTGGTGAATCTGTATGAGAGCTACAAACAGTCTCATCTATCACAGTTTTGAAGAAACAAAAGTAATTACTGCAGTCTTTTAACTACCAAATCCCTTGAAGTTCTTGTAAGCGAGGGTGCAGAAGGAAACAGATTTCAAAGCACATGAAAAGTATTTCCTGTGTGAGGCTTTTAAAGGGAAAACAGCTGTAAGAATGAAGATATTCCGGAAGAAGATCGGTTCTGTTAAAATACTCAGATGCTGCTCTGTGTCTATACCCAGAGCAGCACTTTACAAAATACATGCAAACCTAACTCGAGTTCATTCGTCTCATTTCACTCTTGGCTGTTCTTTCAGAGGAGCAGGAGAATACAGCTGTAGAGTAACAGTTTAAAGACTGAGCTCTTGAAACATATGAGGATAATATGTCTCCATTTTAAAAATACAGATGGATTATTTCCACAGATGATTTGCAGATGTAACATTTAGCTATTTAAAGACTAGAGGGTTTTCAATACTTTTGGAAGAGCAGTAGCAAATCTTGTTCGTGGCAGGACTTAAGCTGAAATTGTAGAGCTGTTCCATGAGTACCCATAGCACCCATCACATTTTTGTTCTTTGTTTCAGTCAAGGGTTTCCCGTTTTTTTTGTCTTTGCCTTTTCTCTATCTCACACTTGGCTCTTTTCTGCCCGTGTCCATAGCAGCATCCACTGGTGGATTGCAATGATGCTGTGATGGCCTTCTGCCAGGAGAGAAACAGAATCAGCGAGCAACAGCCAGTGCAGTTTGAGATCGTTCTGGTTTTCTTCCCTCCAGCACCATACCTTCCTAAGAGACAGTACCTGATTATTCTTTCAATCCTGATAATCTTGGTAAAGTGGGACTCATTCTCTTTTCAGTTTTACCTGATGTGGCAGTGGGAGGCCAATAAAAATAGCTAAGCAATGAAAGTTTATTGTGACATGTGCTAACAGGAACAACATTTAATGCAGAATATTTGACTTGCCTTCAAATGCTCCTAGTAACATTAAAAAAAATCTTATCTGTATGTAGCGAAGAAGGTGCCCTAAATGCATCTATATGCCTTACTATTGTGCCAGAAAATTACTGTTAATTAAAATATTTAATCCTACCTTAAGATGCACAAACAAAAGATCTCTGTACAAATATGAAAAGAAAATATATGAAGAAAGTATTACGTATTAGTAACTATTTACGGAATTTATACATTTCTACTTATACAAATGGTTAAATGTTGTTAAATCAAAAGCTTTAAAGCAGATCCAGGATCATTAGAATAAGATTGCATATGTGGTTGAGCTGATTTTTTTATAACACTGTTCTGATCATTTTGTCTAAAAGCACAAAAATATTTTGAGAGAAGTAGATGGAGTAGATAAGAGGTGGATGGATGTTGAGGTCATTATTGGAAGATGGCAGGCATAGATGAAAGGACACAGAATAAAAGGCAAGAGTAAATTAACACAGAGAGGTTTTGTGGGACGCACCAGAAGCAGTATGTATATGGAACTGCATTACTTAGATGTAAGTACTAACACATTGAAGGGGAGGGAGGCTGAAACACATAAGGACTCTAGGGACTGGGTGTCCTGTCACCACGAGGAGTGGAATAGAGCCAGAGAAAGAATCATTTGAGGTGAAACAGCAAGCTACGCTAACTGACTGTGCCATTTATTTGCTTCACATATTTACTTTCAGCTGCAGCCATCCATTCACTGTTGGCACGTGTCCAAAGAAAAATCTGTGACTCTCACAGATTAATTATTAAACCCTTTCTTATCCATAATTACCAATAATATCCAACCAAAACAAAACAAACAGAAAAAGACAACCATCACCTTTCTTCACCTACTCTTTTATACATATATATATATAAAAGTGCAGAAAGAGAAATCTTGACTATGACAGATCCCACAGAGGTCACTAACTGCTCTTCTCTCAGATGACAAGAAATGACTATCTCAAAACAAAAGTAATTTAGCAAAAGTGTTTCACACATTTTTTAATTACTGCAAAGTCTTCCCTTTTCAATCACCTGAGTATAAATCCTGAGTATCAACACTGATCTCAACTGCCATGATACCTCATGGGGAGAAATCATATCTTGGGTAAATGGAAATTGGATTGAGAGATGGAGAACCTAGACAAGGACCCAGAGAGGAGGTGGAAGTGAGGACCACCTGAAGCGGGTGCTATAACTTCATAAGATCTTTTTTTTCGCTGAACCAAGACAGAACAGCGAGCAAGGATAAAAAAGCAGTTACCCATACAAAGATTTATCCTTTTCTTTAAATAGAACAGAATTGAAATCTACAGATATTCAAAGCTAAACCTGACAATCACCCAGCTCAGACCCAAGGCTTTTTCAAGGTTATCAAACAAAGTGAAGCACGAGCTAGTTCTAAGCCATGGACTCAGCTCATTCCCTGCTCAGTCCCAGTCCACTCCTTCAGCCACTGTCTGTGTAAGGCTTTAAGTATGGCTGCAAGTTTGCTTTTAACTGCTAGGAACTCTGACACTTTTACAGAGACACAAATGGGTAACCCTTTAAAGAAAAAGAAAGATATGAATAAATTTGCAACTAAGCTAAGCCATCACAGAAACCAAACTTTTAAAATGATGTGACCAAAGGCTACAAATAATGATAGGGAGTAAAATTGCAAAGTTGCTATGGTAACCATTAACAATTCAGACAGGCTGTTGATATGAGATCTTATTAAATATGTCAAACCAAACATTTTATTTATAATTGAAAACCCTAACATTGACACTTTCCAATTAATAGAAATTAAAAACAAATTCAAGATCTATCTTAATAAAGACTTTAGAGTTAAAGCTGAGACAACGCTCCCATTCTTTCTTGTCACTTCACACATTCTAAAAAACACCTTCAAAAACATTTTACGCTAAAATTTTCTCATGCTTGGCCATAGCCTGGAGAAAGGCAGAAGTAAAAGCATATAGTTAATTTTCAGTTATCTTCTTTGCGAGAGGGAGAGGTGGGAACATCTTGTTTTTTTTTTGCTCCTGACATATTCACTTAGGTGTTTGAGGATCACATTGTGACTGTGCAGTGTACACTGCTGTCCTTACTTGGAACAAGTTGAGATACTCTATTGTTCGCACGTTAGTGGATCTAGTTAACTTCACAGATTAAACAAGGAAAACTCTATCCAAGAAAAAAAAAACAAGCCTTTTAAGACCCCAGTTCTGCAAAGCACTGAAGTCTTCACTGAGATTACTCATGTGATTGAAATTTAGCATGAGATTAATTTATGATGTGGTCTAATTTATTCTCTAGTGCAATCGTAAGCTTAAAAAGAATATTAACACACGCACATTGTGTTACAGAAGCCTAGGTCCTTCCTTGCTTGTGGTCATGTTGGAATGGGAAGGACTGTAGGCTCAGTCAATGGGCTCAGCCAAGAACTTGCTGAAGGATCCCAGACCCCACACACAGCTTTGCTGACGGATGGCCTCAGACGCTATGTGCACACTCTATACCTTTAACCACCAGTGTTGCTTCTCTGACCCATCTTTAGGCATCTTTACTAACAGAATGACTCCTGTACCTTGCCTATGAGAGCACACATGAGGCTCAGGGGCTGTGGTTCACCACGCATACCCGTTGCCATGAGGGCCCATCCCGTGGCCAGCTCACCTGCCAACGTGGAGCAGGCAGTGTCAGCACTCCGAAGCATGGCAGTGGGTTGTTCACCAAGTCATCTAGCACTAACATCATGGATAACTGATGCTTTCTGATATAAATATTACAGAAGCAGATTAATAATTTACCAGGATGGAAGTCCAAATACACTTGTGAGGATCTGAAATAGTGAGAAAGGACTTTATTTTCAGATCTCATCTTGTTAAGTTTCACAAGGTAGGGATTTGAGAAGTGGGTAGGGCCTGGCTGAAAGAACATCTGCAGATATTTTATCATGGTTGCAATTACTTCACATATCTTATTAGCTTGCCTAGGTTTTCACAGATCTTCTATAGTTGGCAGAGGTTTTGGATGGACTCCAAGTGTCACTATTTCATGCTAGAACTTCAGGGAACAATGGGACAGAAATGTTTAAACTGTGTCTGTCTTTATCAGATCTTCTCTGCTAAGGAGAAATTAGATCTGTTCAGAATCTGCATAGGAAAGACTGAGTGAAAAATAGAAATTATAGAATATACACCTTCTGTGCTACGGCTAAGACACCAGTCTGTGTTGGGACAGCAGTTCCTGGTGCATGCACTGCAGCCCCTCAAGCCATCTCCACGGCTCAATGTGGCAACCCCAGCACAAAGCCAAAAGCCCACCTCTGATGTAACTGGCACAGACTAACAGGGACAGAGATCACCGTGCTTTTAACAATGGCAACAACCATGGCCCCGCATGTGGTCTCTGGACTGTGCTGAGAGAGAATGCTAGGAATTACCTCTGGAAGCCATGTGGCTCTTGAGAAAGAGACCACTGAATGTAAATGCAGCTCACCTGACACAAGGAAATCGATTATGTCAGTTCTTCTTTTCCCAGGTAAACATCATAACCTCATGCCTGAGCCCACAGTATAAGAATGTTTCTCACTAAATGGTATGAAAAAGTGCTACTGAAAAAAAAGAACTACAGTCAGCTACTGGCACAGTGCTACTGTAGCAATATCACTGCATTTCTGCATAAAGAGTCACCAAAAGATTACAAAAAGTGCTGGCCCGTTTCCATGGAGGCAAGAGGATGCACGAGGACTGCGCAGTAGGGTAAGTCACGGCGTGGTCATGCTGCAAGGCGCTTGCTGCAGCGCGTGTTCCCAGGGAGCAGAACTTGCCATCACTGGAGAACTTACCACTTGCTCTGCAAATTTCTTCACTTATTAAGTAAAAACACTGAAATGACACTGATCTATTTATAAAGTTATCTTTCCCTATAGAGAAATCCTGTAACATAGCTATACTGTGTGGACTCACTGCTAACTGGGTTGATAATACTTACATATATGTCAGGAGACACTGGCTGTTTTTACCTCATATTCCAAATAAATTATTTTAATTTTATTGTTTTTATGTCAGCAAATTGCATTTTTTTGAGTAAGATGTATTAGTACAGCGTTTGGATTTCTATTTAATGAAATATGAATTTTTCAAATGTCAGACCACACTTTGCTGAGAGCCTTGGAGCAGCCTCACATGAGAGAGTTCCCGTGGGCAAGGCTGGCTTCAGATGTTTCCAGCACCCCCTCTCCTGGGCATACAGTTGTGCCCTTGGTGTCACGATTTCCACCCCTCCAGAAATCCTACAGACACATTCGATATGGTGTCACCCAGCAATGTAAGTTTTAAATAAAATGGGATTTGCACTGAGGGAAACTCTCATGTGAAAGCCTGTCCCAGCTATCTGGACATTTTAGGTTTCCCCTTGCAACGCAGTGTGTATACACTGGGCTCCTAAACCAACCTACGTTTCCCTTGTTCACCATTTTAAATACAGCCACTAAACCCTTATCCAGCCAAAATTCAGCGACCACGTTTGCTGCAGTGTTTCCAGATATTGCTTACCATACACATATTGCAGACTAACATATGCCCCTATCCATATAAATTATTTGCAGGTGCTGCTAAATCTCTAGTAAGCAAATAGCCTACATTTAATATTTCTGATTAGCTTCTTTGGTAATCGTGATGGAAACATAGGAGTACATTTACTGGTGTCCCCTCAGATATCCTCAAAAACAAGGAATGTCACTGGGGGGATGTCATAATGTGGGTGTTTTTTCAGCGCAGTCAGTATGCATCATTTTAATGTGACTGTGATCATAGCCCCATTGTGCCTGCCAATCCCAATTAACAGAATCACCCATCCTACGGCTGAATTTATTGCTGCATGTGCAGCTTACTGGGACATGAAGCAGTAGTCTTGTAGTCTATAGGCCTCTGAAAAGCAGCCATGCCTCTGGGAACTGCACTCAACTTTTCTCAGCTGTGAAATCTCTCTGTTGCAAGACATGCTCCTGTCACATATTTTTCCTCATGGCAGGGTGAATATTTCTCTGTTTTGGTGACTCCAATATCATCAGTGAAACATCAAGATAAACAGTAAAGTGTTCAGGAGATAGCCTTGCTGTTAAAGTTACCATTCAGCCTTGAATGCTAGGGCAGGTTGGCTTATCGCTTGGTTTGTACCAGCACAACGACTTACTATATGTGAAAATGAAATGGCATAAGGCTTTTTTTTCCCCTAAAAATCATGTATAAAAACATGTATACCATTGTTACATATTCTAGCACACAGCTGGTGTTGTGTCACCTTAGTGTATCATATACATAACAACATAATTCCTATACGAGGCACCTATATGGAACAACACCAGCTTCCTTCTGCCAACGTCAAGTGATACTACTTTTGGTGAGTAGAGGAGCAGTAAGTCTCTTTTATTGTAGAAGACCTTTTTTGGCAAAAAGATAGAACCGAGACTTCCAGCAGCAACCACCAAAAGGCTGTGCTTAGTGCAAAGATATGCAACAGCTTTTAATATCTCCAGGGACTTTCCCTAGATTCTGTGGCAGAGAGAGCACAAGATTGCTCACAGCTCTTTTGTTCCTTCATCTCTTCTTACCAATTTTCATTTAGAATCAAACGCTTTTGCTAGAGGCAAAAAGTATCTTTTCTGGCTTCATGTCCTAGAATTTCTGTAAATTGTTCTTGCACATGTCTGCAGCTGACATACAAAATATGCAAACTCTTCTCCTGATTTATGCTTTATGCTCTATGTGGAGCCAGTATAATTGTAAAGAAGTAGTTTTCCTTGAAGTTTAGAAAGTAATATACAGTGACTGAAAATGACTCTCTAAGCATCTTATTGCTGCTCCCCCTTGACAGTTCATTTCCAATGTGTATCTTTCAAAAACAACCCAAAAATAAACATTTTTTTTTTCCTCCAATATTCCTGGTTTTAAAACTTAGGGCTGGAGAGGATTTCCTGTTTCCATCACTGCATTTGCTGAATAGAGAAAACTTAGGAAATTCATTAAAGGCCACCTGTGCCAAGAGGACTTGCAACCAAACTTTAAACTACGAAACCCTGGGCCAAATTATCAAAAGATCTCACCTCCCATTTGGCACAAGATTAAGGACAGACTTTTCAAAGCATTTAGCCATTTGAAGTTCTCAGTGTGACACCATTGGCCAGATTTCCAAGGTTTCCACTCACTCAAGAACCTAGAAGTGAGATGAACTCCTTTGAAAACAGCTATTGGTTTTGGACACTTCTAAACTATATTGTATTGAATGCAGTCCAGACACCACGCTACTTTAAGTATTTATAGTAACTGCTTGATAAAATATGAATGTCTCCTTCAATTTGTTCATGAACAGTTTTTCTGCATTCTTCTGAAAACTTCTGAATCCATGAACAGAGAGTTTCCTTTCTGTACTCTTGTTGAAAAGGCTCAGATAAGGCAGCCCTAGCCAGCTTGCTGAGAACTGGAGGATCTTCTCCCCGTTCTCTTCCAGATTCAGAAAGAACTAAGATTAGCTCTCTTCACAAACAGCAAGTTCCTTTATTTCCTTATAAAGGCTTTGATACAACACTTTGGCTTGGAACCACTTTTATCACTAAAATTGCACTCACTAGAAGTTAAAGATACTGAATGAAATAGAGCAATCTCAGATCAAAGGAGCCTGCTCTCAACTACATAAAACAAATTCAAGCAACTAATAAGAACTGGGCTGAACACATCAAGGACCTAAATGATTAACTTACATTTAGCAATTATTTTGACAATTTACTAAACGAAGGCTGCATGTTACTGACCATTTTTTTTCTAAATTGCAGCTTGTTACATTTACATGAAGAAGGAAATGACAGTTTAGTTTTTTAGCAAGATCTTCCTAACCAGCAAAGAAAAAGCAGCACTTATCAGAAATAACTTGGCCACTACAAAACATGACTCTGTAAACTACATCTCTCAAAGCCTTCAGTGACCCTATTGATTCTATAGCAACAAACTGCAGTAGAAGTAATTACATCTTACTGGGATCACAAAAACAAATATTTAAGATTTGACTATGTGCAGTATTCATCTCTTTATTATCAGCTAGACTACACTATGCTTTCTATTTCTCCATGACTTATCTGTACTATCAGAGAGCATTTTGAAGGTAAGCTGGTTATTGCCTTTTTCTG
>VXAV01008370.1:463795-491801 GCA_013399715.1 Alectura lathami | reverse complement strand
ATTTGATTTCTGCATCTATCTATAGGCTGTTGGTCATACAGCCTATTATCTGAATGGGATACAAATACTCAGCAGAACCAGACACCTCAAATGGCTTAAGAGATAAAACCCTTTAAATAAGCTTGAGACAGATCTGAATTTATTTGAATGTCTGATTCTAAATGTACTTATGCCTAGTAGTAATGTTTACCATCTGCCTTATTCTGTCTGATGAGGTAATTGTAAATCTATAAATAGCTTAACATATGCTGCACATATTCTGGCTTTAAATATAACAGCCTTTGTGTAAAACAACTGGAAATAATAAGAAGTGATATTAGTTTGGGCATTATTCAGGGTATGTTGAGAAAGGCGTATAAAAGCTTTTGCCTTTATTATTTGTATCTACTGCTCCAAAAGCCTCACTGAAACCATACCCTTGTTTATAAGCCCAATTTTAACAAGTTGTCAGTAGTTTCTGTGATTCAGACCTATTGAAATAGGCATTTGAAATGTAGTAAAGCAGTTACAGTGAGAGTAATATATACTGCAAACCAACATGAGAACTACGTTTCATTTAAGATGAAGAAATAGATGTTACTGTGTGAATGACTGACACCACACAGTCCAGTGGTTGTTTCCTTTTTTTTTTCTACAAGGTAGAAGACCATAAACTGAAGTACAGACATAGCAATCATGAAAGCTTAACGTGAAAGAATTACTTTAGAGCCAGATTAGAGGATGCCATTAATGCCAATTATCTGTGGAAAGAATTGTAATTGCTCATGCACATTCACCTGGAATAAAACCTTAGGGAAAGGAACAAAGCAGTCTAAAATCATACAACTTTCGAAGCCNCAAGCTGACACACAGCTTGGTCCACATGGTAGGGAAACCATGCGATGTAACCAAGACCAACACTTGGCTGGGTGACTGGGTGATATTCTTTTCTAGGCCGTGGTTCTTAGATGGAAAAATCATTCAGTTAAGAGAAAAACCGTATTTTCTCTAACATGATTCATGCTTCCGAACCAGGACTATACTGCAGATTTTCATTTATTAGCCCTGGAAATCTGACACCAGCCCATTCACTCAGGCAATCATTGCAGCTGCCTGCAATGGCCCCCTAGTGCAGGTGGAGGAAAAATGATACATTACCAAATTAGAAATAAAAGAGTGAGTCACTCTCCAAACCTCCCCCTCGTGTCATGGTCAGTCTCTATCTTGTCTGTAGCATTGCCATAAAGCTTAAAAAAGGGCCTAAAGATGTATTTAGGCCCAGCTGCCCAGTCCAAAAAAATAAAGTTCTTAATGTGGAAAGTTAGGAGCAGAGACTATTCTAAGGCTTCTTACTGAACGCTGGATTCATTGAAGAAGATCTTGGCTATGATACTGGGAGCTGCGGTTGTATTACGGGTCACATGTGCAAAAAGGCAGTTATTGTGTTTCTTGCACCACTAATTAGTCCCTGATGTCTATTTGGATTTAAAATTCTATTTATTCAAAATTTTTGCTCCCCTTTGTATTTAGTTAGAGTCTCAAAAGGCAATATGTTTCCTGACCTTCAAAGCCCTCACCTAGTCTAGGACTCTTCCCAGGTTATCCACTATCAGCATGAAACTTTTGGAAAGTGGGCAAGAGAAGATGAACCATTTCCAGCTGTGTGCAACTATGTCCAGCCAGACATCTTCATACCATATGGGTGGCTAGACTTCAATCAGTCAGGACAGAGAAGCTGAATGGAAGGAGGAACTGTCTGAGAAAACTCATCTTCCCTGGAGCTACTATTCTGAGTGCTTGCATGTTTGATGTAAATCTTTCCCCTGCTTTCAAATGCCCTGTGAGGCTGGACATCCAGCCAGCCTTGGATCAAAAGGTGCCCAGCTCTGCCTGTGCCAGTGCTACAGTTCATCCTGGCCTTCCTGCCCAGCACACTGTATGTAGGCACAGCCAAAATGCAGCAGTTCTGACTGCTTGGAGAGTAACACCTGCAGTCTTCACGGAGGAGCAGTAGCCATAAAAAGGAACTGGGTGAAGACATGAGAGTGACAGTGAGGAGGCCGAGCACTGTGGATGGGAAGGAAATAAGGAAAGAGTAAGCAGCAAGAGTAAGCAAAAGCAATTTTAGTGAGACAGACATGAAGGGCACTGAGTGAATCAAAGAAAAACTAAAGCACTGTTTATTGTTTTAAAAAATATTTAAATAAAAAGATTATCATAATACTATATGGTTCACTTGGTTATTTGTTCTGTGATTATGAGAGAAGGATACACGTATTACAGAGTCACAGACACTTGCAAAAGTGTTTCAGCAATGCAGTGAGGGTACTCCTCACATGTTCTATATCTGCTCCTTAGTTGGAGGTGTAAGAAATGCGTTGTCTGACAGGAGAAGTAGGAGGAGGGTGGTGGGAGGCAAAATAAAGAGGCAGGGTCAGATGCTCCTTTGACAGTAAATGTCAAGAATAACTTAGTTTACCTATCACAGAATTTATGCTATCTGAGCTCAGATTCTCACCCTATTTCACTAAGATGGATTTGATGGGACATTTTTTTAATTTCTAAAAATAAATATTCTTGATAGCCTAAATATCTGGATCTCCCTTTCACTTTATTTTTTTTTATTGCTTTATAGCCAAAGCTATGTTCTTTTATATGAATAGAGTCATTTCAATTATTTTACCTAACTGGCAATCGTGAACAGATTATGGCCTTCATTTCATTTGTATCCACTAGCGATGTAGCAATATCTGAAATAAGGACAGAATGGAGCTCATATCAAAGCACACTGTTCTTCCTGCCCCTCTAAAGTAATAACATATGCTAGAAAGAAAGGAAGTGATGAGATCCAAGACAATAAATAGTCAGAACATGTGGGAAAAAAAAAAATGCCAAACTGTCCTAATTCAGTTGTGCATCATTACTGGCTTCTCTGTGGTTTACCCATATCCTCAAGAAAACAAAAAGACTAATTTCTCACATAGCTAGAGTGTAAGGAGAAACCCATTTCTGACTAGGTGCTTTACAGAGAGAGAATTACAACCCCTTATGACCTCCACACTATGTTCAGATTTGGATAACCCTCCCAAAAGGCACTGTCTTGAGGAAGGCATATTAAAATTGAAATTGTACCTTTCCTCCCCACCTTCTTCTCACTTTCGTCTCATCAGTAAAACCAAAACTTACTGAGTCCCAGACACAGTGTAAACAGATGCAACATTCATATAAATCTAAAGTATTTTTCACTGCACTGTAAAGTCCATAATCTGAAGACAAAGTTCTGAAAGATTCATCCAGTTTAAATCACCGTTGGGTCAGTGAGATTATCCCAACTTCAGGGCAGCGTAAATAGAACATGATCTCTGGCCAGAAATGCCAGCATGTCTGGGGTGCATGTGCTAAATGAGCAGATTTGATGCACTAGGACTGGTGAACAAGTAGAGAATGGCGTTTCAGGCTAAGAAGCAATTCCTGATGCTGGTGCTAGGAAGACAAAATATAATATTACTTTATTTTATCATAACTTATTAGTACCATTGCCTAAATGCCTACACAGCAAATATTTGCTTGTGTTATTAGTTTATTTGTCTCTGGGCAATCATTAAGACAGATGCGGTTACTGTGCTAAGGTACTGGGCAAACATTTTGAAACATTTTGAATTGTTTCATTTATGGCAGAGCAGAAGCCAAAATGACTCCTATCTTTGTTCTCCACTATCATTGTAATGATACGTGCTAGAACAGCCCGGGGATGGGAATATTAGTTAACTGCTTTTACAGAACAATGAGTTAGTGTCAAACCCCCAAAGCGGGGGTTGTTCTGTCTTTTTTTTTTTTTTTTTTTTTTTTTTTTTCCCCCCCCCCCTCTCTTCAAACGTCCTTTTTTTTTTTTTTTTTTTCTGTAACAATATCATGAAATGAAACCTATTAAAAAACATGCACATAAGTCACAAATTATTTGCCACCCTCTTCACAATTCATGCACATTCTCACAACGTATTTCCTTATCCAATAACTCCATTTTTCCTTCAATTATGTTTTGAAGCCTCCTCTAACACTTTTCTGATACAGATGAATTTTGCTCCATATTTAAGGACAATGTGATCTTGTCTAGAAACAACAGGGTTTGTAACACAGAACCCTCTTGGCTGTCTCCTGAACTTCCCTACACTAGAAGGGGTTTCAAGAATACAAGAAGAATCCGTCCTTGAGGGAGGCTCATGAAGAAGCAGAAAGTGTTATGTGCAGTGATGCAAGGAAGCAGAAAAGTGTTACATTTTTGTATCAGTAGCTAAATCACACTGTACCATGGATCTACTATTGCCAGTTACAGCACTCCATTTTGGGAACAGAGATAAGGATTTCGAGTCACTATTACCAAAACCAGATTGCTCATAATAACCGGTACACAAAAGGTGAAATAAAATCAGGCATTTTGTTACTGAGTTCAGTGGAAGAACTTGACGTATGCACTACCTAGTCTCTACACTACCTTGGGTAGAATTTAATAGAAAACTGTTGAGTTTCTGTAATGATTTCTCTCTTTTCATTTACCTGAATGTACTTTGAGACTTGCTTAGGATCAAATGAAGAATTTGTCTATAATAAATATTGATTAAGAAGATCATTATATTTAATTAACTTCTTAAGTCTTTCTGTCAAGCCTTTAGCTGAACAATGCTTTCCTTCTGAAGGAATGTGGCAAATCCCTCAGGTGTGAAGTTTCATTGTATGACTAAATTAAGGATTCTACAATTCAAACAACTCTGCGGTCTTTTCTTTGTGATGTCACACAGAAATGAACAAAAGATCAGGTACATATTATATATGTATAGGCATTGGAAATAGTGTCCTATAGATCATGGAGAAACTCCAATGCAAAACAGAACGGCACACCCGGTACTTGTAGATGGAAGGAACTGCCTTGCATTGCAAATTTCAGCAGCTACAGGGGCTAGAAAATCAAAAATGTCCTTCCTTAGAGCAGCACATGCATCAGATGTTGGTGTGCTCAATAACTGCCCAGCCAGAGCAAAAGTTTCCCTGCACATAGATATCCATAAGAATGGTATATGGCATTTGCTAGTTGTATAAACCAATCACTGCTGGAGGAACAGATTCAAGTTATGCCATTTCATGTTTGCTACATTCTTTATAAAGAGCAGGTGGAATCAAAGTTTTAATCCTTCTAGCAGGTGACCTTTTCAAAATTCTGTATTTTTACTGCCTATCAGTTTTGTCTCTTTCTTCCAAGCTCCTGAGATTGTAATCAAAGATGAACAGAAATAGCCAGAGAATTAACTGAATGCTGAAAAAGCTGAAGTGTTAAAGATGCCTTTCACCCAATATATTACAACCTGATATCTGATTTTTAATAGGTTAGGGGCAAATACGCACATTAGCAATCTAAACAATGCAGTAATATCCACAGAGAACAGGTTTCATTGATTAAATCATAAATATAGTATCTTATTACGCTTTTGGGGAAACTGAAATATGAAAAGCAATGCATGCATTTTTGAATTATAAGAGGAGAGAATATTGGCAAATCTTTCAACAGCTGTTTATCATGAAAAAGAAGTTACAGTTACCATTCCCCAGCCATGCAGACTGGAAAAAACTCAAAATTGTACATTAATAAATTATAACAATGATGCATGAAGCTAATATAAAATTTTTGAAGGCAGTTTCCTAGTCCAGAGGGAGTTGTCAAATTTGCTATTTGTGACTTTAATGTTACTTGGAATTTCTTTTAGGGCATTTAAAACTCCTTTTGTGACTCTTCATCAGCAGTTTTCCAGACTGCAAAGGCCTTGGCAATATACATTCTCACTTTCTGCATGGCTGACGGACTTCATATGCTATATCCAATTTAAGGGTAGAGCAGTAGATTACACTGCTAGAATATAGAGAGCCATTGCCATTGAGGCTGAATCACTGCTGTTTATAGTAATTCTTACTATTTGGTTTTTGACAGCCATTTGTGACTGGAATAAAAGATGATGCTCAGATTATTGTCAAGTTACGGTAATACCACGCAGTGCATGAAGTCTGCAGCAGATGAACTTATGAGCTCTCTGGTTCTCCACAGCCTTTCAAGTGAGCAGTGTCCTCCTCAGCTACATATAATGCAACTGGCTTTGACAAGTCCATTTTTTAGAAGACAAAATATTTCAGCCAGTGCTCTTTGTTCTATTTGCAATGTTTTACAGGGTTTAATTTGACAGAGATCTTAGGATTGAGATAGAACATATTGATTTACAGTTGCACGAGGTACACTACATTACAGGTATATCCAGGCTGAACAACAACAAAGCAACTTGACATAGACTGCTTCCAAAATTGCACCCCAGCCCTTTCAGGTACAACATGCAACCCCCCATACTTCTTTCTGTGGCAACACTCAGTCTCCCTCATGATTTCTACTAATTCAAACAGACCTTCAGTGTGCTAAATGCAAAGCAATACTAAAAATTTGTTTGGCATATGGTACCCCAGAAGGATTCTCTTACAACAGACAGCTGCTATTGACTTGGATGCTGTTTTAGCTGCTGTCAAGAGCATGGACGGACAGCAACTAGCTTGCATTGCTGCATGAGTGTCTTGCACTGGATTTGCCTCAGTAAAAATCCCTTACAGAAGCATATTTTCTCTCAAGTTCCTAATTTACTGATAGCTTAATGCAGTGCAAATAGACTACTGTTCATGTACAGTCCACTGCTCATGCCAAAATTGGATGACAGAAACCTGTCACAGTGAGCTGAGCTCCAGCAGTTCTCTGATCATTGTATACCAACAGCCCCGTGCCTCCTGGCCAGGCAGGCTAAAAGCCAGATGCGAATGTTCCTAGAGTGGTTTAAGACTGCCAGATTATTTATTTTGCTCATATCTAGGGTCCTTTCTCTAGGAACTGTTACTTCGGAAAACCGTTTTTTTTTTTTTTNACACTCCTCATATATAGTTTGCTCTCTTTTTTTTTTTTTTTTTTTTTTTTTGCATATGATTCTTCTATTCTAGCATTACTGTTTGACCTTTTACTGCAATACTGCTGCTCAAGACTCTATAGCTAAAGTTGTGTCAGCACTTTCACTACAAAACTCATTTATGAGGGGTTTATAGCATAGCTATAAAGATGTACTCCAGAATGAAAGGCGGTGTACAAAGTCTCAGCATAGGGCATTGTTTTTTTTTTTTTTTTTTAATATCACTTTTTATAAACAAATTAGACTTGCTATTTTAAGCCTTTATGACTGTAAAACAATCCCAGTTTATAGGTTACTGCTTACATAATGTGGCAATCAACTGTTATTTCAAAAAGTAAAATGGACCAAACTTATAAATGCTACAATAGAAACTACGATTATGGAAAAAAAGGAATTTTGTGGGGGTAAAGGCAGCACAAATGCATGTTTCCTTCCGTGGGTGAGCTATGCACTGAGAATAAGCAGAAAAATGAGAAACCCACCTTCCTTCAAATAGATATGGGACTCTAAAGAATAAATTCCACTGGAATCTTTTGCGCTGTTGTTTGTGGCAGTTGTATTTTGTGTTGCAAGGTCACCAGTTCCCCAGTGGTGTAAACACAGTGTCACACATTCTCCTCTCCTCAAAGACCATTGGAGCTGGATTCCTGACAAAAGGTGACCACAAGTGCTTTCAAAGGGCAGGTTACTCATGCACCTCATAGATATTGGGTGTTTCAGTAAAAACATACTGGTGAGGATCAGTGAAGCCTCAAGAGTAACTATTTTAGACTGTAGTTTGTCCTTCTTACTGGGCCTTCTATCCATAAGTTAGCCATGAACGTATTAGCCTTTTTTTGGGTTCTACTTAGCCAATATGGCATTGTATTTTGAGGCATGCTGCAATACTTCTCCTCCATGGGTGAGAAGATGCTACATGGTTGAGCTGCTTCCCTTGATGAACTGATTCAGGATGCTGGGGTTTGATGTGTGAACTCACAGCTCCTCACCAGTGACATCCCCCAAGATGAGGGCCCAGCAGCTCAGTCACAACCCACAGATCATCTATAACACGACAGTGTAATTAGTAAGTCCAGAGGGACTGCCAGAGAAATGTGACTGTGCCACTGGTAGGATCTGAACCAGCATGGATTATTTCCATTGAACTCCCTGTTGCTTTCTGGAGATATGCCTTTAGATGAATGCGGTTCTCATGATGTGCTGACAGATTAGGAGCATACCACTGATTCATTGCATTTATGAGTTCAACTGCTGCTATGAATTCGGCTGTGGCACAATCAGACTGGGAGACCAGTTTTAAAGTATGTTTACCACCAAAGGGTGTTAAACAGATACAAAAAGCACCCTGGCTGCATATATGGATGCTATCTGCTAAAAAGCTGTAGCAAAATTCAGAAGGAACTCATGTTGCGTCTACACTGGGACCAGAATAATACTGAAAACTGCACCTGCAGATGCACCGGATGAGACTCATTTGCTGACTCAGATATCAAGAGGGAAGCTGCGTCAGCACAAACTTGAGCCCAGGTTGCTCATGCATTCCAACAGCTTCGGGTGCTTCCCAACTGAAGTATGTGCTCCACAGCCCTGGTGAGCAGCACTGTGTTACAAGTGAGGTAACTGATGTTCTACTGGCTGCAGTGTAGAGAGCCCTGAATTTCAGGTTCCATTACTGAATCACGGATCTAAAGTAATTTGAAAATGTTAATATCTTGCACTGAAAATGGGGCTGCCTTGGATTCTGATCATGCAAGCGCTACACAGATAACTTTACACATGGGACTGCTGAGCACTGCCTAAATTATAGTGTGTTATTACAATCTGCAGTAAAGACTGGCACTGAAATCAGGAATCATTTTTAAAAACAAACCACAAGGAATAACTACAGACAATGATGAAAATAAATAAAAATCAGGTTTTAAATGGAGGTAGCCACATATTAACAAAAGATCTATTGTCTTCCTCGTAACTACTGTGCCTTAAAATAAATTAGTATACTAGAAATATGCTTTCACAGGGGAGATGAAGCTAGAATTGTCTGCCACATAAAATACCTGTGATATATTTAAATAATCTTTTAACAGGCACACTATTAAATGTATTTTCCAATATATCTGAGAAAGAATCCCTAAATACTAATTTTTTCCTAAACATTTAAACCATCAATACACGCCCTAGGCTAACAATATGTTTCTAGTGATATAAACGATTCCGTAATAATTTAAAACAACCCTAAATACCAAACACAGAACTGCACAATCACCTCCCTGTGACCCCTGTTTTATCCTCCATTTAGTAAGGAAGGTTGCTGGCAGCAAGGTTGTTACACAAACTGACAAAAGCAAGTGGAGACAGCAAGCCGTGCTTATTTAAGTCTCTATTCTTCCATGCCACTCAGCTTCAATCCTGTGCCTGGCAAAACAACATCAGTATTCTCTGCCTCTTAACTAAGGAAGCAAATCAAGAACCAGACAGGCTAATGGGAACTGAACCTCATTTCTTGGCCTCCTGCACGACCTGGGAAGCCAAACGGAAAGCAGCCCACTTCTGCAGGCCTCGGCTCCCCTCGCCAGCTGGGAAGCCAGGCCCTCCTGGCTCCGCCAGGCCGCGCGCAGACTGCCTTCCCGGCTGCGAGCGCCGCGGGCCAGCTGGGAACGCGACTGCTTCTCCAGGCCTACTGTCCATGTGCCAAGCGCAGCCTGTGGGGCTCCTTTTCCACTCGCCCCAGCCGGTTAGGGATCTGCAGTGCTATTATCACAGTCAGCTAAAACCTCCAAAAATCTCCATGAAGTTTCGGTAAAACTCCACAAGGAGAGGGACGACCAAAAGAGAAACTTAACAAGGGGAGGCACCTCCTGCCCTCTTTCTTAATTCCCAGTGTGCTGAGTGACATTTAGGGGCTTTTATTTCTGCCCCTTCTCATAGTTGCCCTTAGTTTGAGGCACATTCAGCTAGAAATACCAGAGATACATTAGAAGGAGGAAACTGAAAAAGCAACAGCTACCAACTAGAGATGGCTGAAATGTTTTCAGCAAAACCTGAAACTGCACGAAACCCACCTCGTCTCACATTTCACTGCAATTTGAAACTCAAACCAGATTTGTTGAAAGGTTCCCTGAGGATTGTGGTTCCAGTCCCAGCTGGCTTCTCCATTTATAGCACACGACTTTATAGTCCCCAACTGAGGGACAGATATAGCTGGGCCCTGTTTCACAGCTCTGTGAAATAAAGGAGAAGGGCAGACTGTCCCGCACACTGCCCTGCGTGGCCTCGTCAGACCCCAAGCCCCATCTTCCATGCAGATTGGCATGCAATAGCAGGAGAGGGGATATCCCTCCTTCCCATTTCCATACAGGGTAATGGATCAGTTAAAGGCTCCTTGGAGACCAACAGCCACAGGATGAATGAGTGCAAAGAAAGGAGCACGCTCCTTCCCCTCTACGGGCAGCTGGGTTGCTACCCTTTACACAGGCCACACAGCCTAGTTCTTGGCCCATGGCCTGCCTGCAAGTTGTCCAAGGCCAGATTGCTGTTTTCACCTGAATTAGTTGTCACCTTGTGTGATTTTATAGATGCTTTGTATAAGCAAAGTTCTCCCCCGATCCAGCTATGGATAGCTCTTTGTGGCCATTCACAAACTGTCTGCACAACTGCATGCTTCAAACAACCATTGCAAGTCAGGCAGTTTCTAGGTGAGGAGTCAGATGTAATTTTTATTTTATGTTGCCACCACTCACATACACTTAGCTGTTAATGAGCAGACAAAACCTCATATACCCTCAAGTATATCCACATGCCTGAACCACCCTAAATGGTCACAAATAGGAAGTATGCAGCTATACAGTATGTACACAGATCATTGCACCAACTCTAGTTAATGCGGATACTCAAGGCTACATTTCCCTTTTCCCTTCTTTCTTCTCTCCCTCTACGCCTTTCCAACTCTAGTTTGGGTTTCAGTTTGAAGCACTGAATTCATTCCTACATCAAAGGGAAATCTAAGGCATCCGAGCCCACATAGACAGAAAACAAAAGCACTGTTTACAAGGCAGAAACTTACTGAGAGACAAGCAGCTGAGTTTTGCAAGGCTCACCCACTGACTGCCACCTTGGAGGTACATCAAACATCCTGACTTGCTCAATACAGTCAAACAGTTCTTTTTCAAAGCCTCCTAACAGAATGCACTATTTGTATTACTGTAATACTGAAAAGACCAAGCGTTGACCGGTGCCCTGTGACAAGCACTTTCCCCTTATGCTCTGCAGACATAACTAAGTTTTGCTGGAGCACAGGCAGCCCAGCTCTATGGGCACAGAGGAACCTCAATGCTAATAAAGGCAAAATTTAGGCTAGAAAGAGCTGCTCATTACCACACTATCTCAAAACTGGGTGTCAGCATTCTGGACTAACTTTTCCTCTCCCAGGCTTTGTACTATGGCAGAAAAAAAAAAAAAAAAAAAAAAAAAGTTCCCATGACATTTATGGTATGCTTAGATACTCACACATACAGGGCTTTGACCATATTCTCATTTAAACAAACATCTTTCTTTTGACACTGTTCAAAATGGGACTCTGGCACAGGAATGCACCAGCACACTGGCTGCTTCCTGGCCAAGTATGGAATGCCATAGCAGATCCAGAGCCATCTTCTCTCCAGCTGGCAGAGAAGGAGCTCAGTATCCTTTGTACCTTATAGTTTCACCAGTTCTGTTTTCTTCCCTTAGCTGAAAATTATTATTTGTTGTTAAAATGTCCCTTTACTTTTCTTCCTCACCCAAGGTTTTGGCAGCCTGTGTGCAGTGTATCTGGGATTCTGAAAATATAGCTAAGTCTGTTGGTATTGCACTTTCCTTCATTGCACTAAGCCTGTCCTATGCTGCTGAGAAGAAAAAGAGAGGATGAGTATTTAAAATGGCACTCATCTCACAGCCTATATACAGCATGAATGTTTTTTCTACACTTTTTGACAATTAAACCCAAACACAGAAATAAGAACCTTGTCCTATCATGATACTTATCATTTATCAGACTCAAAATAGTCAACACTTTTAGCTGTGCTACTTATTTCCAAATTGCAACAGTGAATAAAGCAAAGGGAAGGGCATATTTTGGCATGCTCAGCTCCTCACAAAATACATGTAATTTAAAACTTACCCTTTCAGAAGCCTACAGGAATCTAACTAGCAGCTAATTTAGGATGCAAAATTCAGCCCGTCACTGCTGTGCTGCAAGGAATCATTGACTACAAAGTGCCTTTAACTGCAGAAGCATGCAGCCTTTCAGTCCTCCAGTCCTTCATAAAACTTGAAGGAGCTTCTTGTCAGTCAGGAGCTTTGGCAGCTAAGTATGAACACAAACAAAAGGCCCAGTTCTGATCACAACATGGAGTAAGCCCACCCATAGAGCACGAAGGATTTTATTAGTATTATGACTACCATAACTGAGAATAAAATAGAGGATCTATTACTGCAGGTTCTGGATAGCTTTAGAAATTTGTCATTACTGTTCATTACACCAGATATCTAATCATGAGTATGAGACTTAATTTTCTCCACTCTTGCAAACACACAGGACTGAGTGTTTAAATCCAAGCAATTAGTTTCCTATTAAAATGTAGACATATTAACTGACATATTAACTTGTCCTCAAGGATAACAGCTTTAACCTAAGAAATGCATCCGAAAGCACAGTCCACAGAATATAATTCCTAAGAAATATGCTGGGCTACAGTATGAACCATACCTATGCCTGGCAACCGTTCACGCGGAGAAGAGTATTGTTTACCTATGCCCTCTTTGATTGGGCTGACTTATTTGCAGTGATGTTGCCATTGGCTTCAGTATGCTAGGCCAGTAAGCAAGAAGATAAGAGGCTTATTCAGAATTTACACTTTCATCTGAAGCAAGATGCAACAAATAGCTGTGAGAAGCAAAAAGAGGGAACGATGAAGAGGAATAAATGTTGTGTGTAAAAACCTGTAACCTAAAGAAATGGCTATTTCACAGTTTAATGATTCCAAAATCATCTGAAAGTTTAATAAAATTTCCACTTTCATTTGGGCTATCACAGAACCCCTGCTGTCCCTGGATGTGACTTCTTGAAGTATCACAGCAGACATTGCTTTGAGGAGGGGTTCAGAGAAGAGCTTTTCATGTGTTCATTAAACTAAGGCATTTTATATGAAAAGCCATGAAGAGGAAGTTGGATGTTCATCTAAGAAGGAAGTACTCCAAGGCAGAACCACCGATGTACGGAGAAGAGCAAGGGGGCAACGCAGCCTGTGAACTAGTTTGCTTTGTGGATTTAGATCTGTGGCATGGAGGAGGAATCCCACAGTGCTCGTGCGACTCTCACTAAGGACTGCCACTGGACACGAAGGACAGCAGCAGCCTGCTGGAGCAGTGGCACTCCTGTCAGCACCTTGCCAGCTGGATGTGCAGTTCCACTTAAGAGCTAGAGATGCTCAGAGAAAGCAAAAAGAGGAAACTGCATTCTGTTTCATCCTGGCAGAGTGATTGGTATCATGGAATTGTCCAGGGAATTTTTTTTTTTTGAATAGAATATTTATATTTCTGCTTCTGTGGATTCCTGAAAAGAAGCTCCCCAGATCGAAAAGCTTTAGGTTTATTTCACTACATTCAGTGTTACAGCCCTAGGAACCCAGCAAGCCTATGTCCTCGTTCCTTAGCAATAGAAGCATTCCTGGCCCCAGCACCATGGAAAGAGGAACCAGAAGCGTGGCTGTGTTTAACCTTTGCCTCTCTATGACAGAGTACTGCGGACATGCACATGATTATTCCTCTTCTACCCAAAACTTGCACTCAAGCACTCAGTTCACATCCTGGTACCTTGTACATCTGACACAGGAGATGGTATTAATCCAATTAAGAGATTTTCAAAATAACAGTTTTGTAAGCATCAGTGACAACAGCAGAGATAGCAGACAATAGTAGAGACATAATAGAAATAGACAACTGTAGAGACATCACAATCCAAGATATATGTTTTCATACTAAGGTCTCAATCTCTCTTTTCAAAAACACACCAAGATTGTCTTGTTCTGAATATATATATGTGTACGTATGTAACCTCAGGTAGGTATTGTATTTTTGATTTATCAGAGATACTCAGGATAGTGTTTGAAATTCCAGCTGCACCAGGTGTTCTGCTTCCTTCAATCATTTAGTGCCTTTCTTCTATGATCTTTTAGAAGCTTTTACACTTAAACCCCATGCTTTCTATAATGATTTTTAAATAAATCCTGTGTGAATCTGTTTCATCTTAAGAATGGACTACCACTTAAAATTCTGTTAAAAAGAAACAAAACAACAACTAAATTGTTTGAATCTCGAGTGAATACAGTACCTACTGAGCAAATATGATGCTACACACTGTTTTTCCTTTCAAATTCTGTTAATTTGCTAAAAAGTCCAAGCCTAAATACTTCAGTTATCCGCAAAATATATATAAAATCTATGTTTAGCAAAGATGCATTTGTAACACTTACAATGCTAACAAACATTTTAATTATTGATTTCAGCTGAAAAATTCCCGAGGCTGAGCATAAACAAAAGAAGTAAGTATCTGTCTCTCGCTTAATGTTTTTATTCAAATGTAGAAGATATAGATTCCAGAAATGGAAAATGCACTCCACTATTCTCACTCATATTTAGAATTCTGTTAGAGGGTTCGTGGAAAAAAATGTCACACATTTCAAAAAAAGCACACTATGAATTAATGTTTATGGATTTTATTGCTTTTTCCACCTCTCTATTTTTATTCTTTATTCTTTGTAGTAGTCTTAAAAAGCTTGGAATTATAATTTTCTGCCCATGGACCCTGTCTTTTTCTATTAAGCAAACACTGATGCCTTGCATTGCTTTCCCTCCTCCCTCCCTTTGGTTTGAACAGACATAAAATTATGTTGGATATTGGATCACTTTACGTGGGTCTAATACAGGGTCCATAGTAACAACCATGGTGCCCTGTATCACAAGAGATTTATGTTTTTATAGCACAGTGCTTTCTTTCCTACTGACTATGGGCTGGACAGGCAGTGCAGAGCCTGCCACCCACACCAGGAGTGCCCACTGGCTGCTCCCGAGGAGCTTGAGCAGTTCACCAAGAGGTCTTACAGGAGAGTTGCAGGGATCTGCTCACCAGAACTAATCCGACCAGAGAGGACCTTTCCCTGCCTACAGGCCCGTGTGGGCTGCTACTATCCCTGCCAGAAAGCAGATGAACAAATACCAACAGCTCCAATAGCCTAAACGAAACGCACTGCCAAGAGCAGAATGGGCCACATGAATCTTTCACTTGCTGTGCTCCTGGAGGGCCTGCAGTGTAGCTGATTGATACCACACAGTTCTCCACTCGGTCATCATGTTTGGGGTTTGCATTTGGTGAGTAGCTTGCTCTGAAACTCAGTAAGAACAGCAAGCCACTGGCCACAGATTATCATACACGATACGATATCATACACGACTTCTCCAACCAACACAAACATTGGGACAGCCATGTGGGGCACATCCATTGAGACTAAAGAATTGACAGAAAACTGTATGATAACCCCACACACTCATATTCTAGAAGTTTAGGCTTTACCAAAACCTACGGAGTCTGGAAAAGCTTCCCGTCTTTACCTACACGAAGACCACATCAGGGTAGCTGAGTATTCACACCCGCAGCCTGCCTGCACCCAGCTCCACTCGGCTCCCTCTGCATTTGCCTCCAGGGTGGGGATAAAACGAGAGCACAGCATCTTCACTGTAAGCCATGATACACAGGGTGATATCACATAAAAGGAGTCTGAGGATTCAGGACATATGCAACAGATAATTCTTCCCTATTGCTCTTACCTAAAGGACGCATCTTTCCGTTCTTTTCTCTAACGAAGCACATAGCATAATTCCACAATCTCATTTCACACATGTTCATAGTAATTAGATCAAGGAATTAGGCAATCTCTTTTTGTTGCTGACGCAAGTCTCAAGCTGATCTTAATTCTGTTGTTTTTAAAGGAGGTTCTCTTAAAATACTTGAACACATTTATTATTGAACTTCCTGCTTTTGACAGAATTTTATTAAAAGAAATTGATTTTACTAGCTGAGACTATTACATTCTGCTGAAGGATAAAACATCATACCTCATTTTCTTTCCTGATTTTTGGTAAGGATATTTTTAAAAATTCAATAAACTGTTGACTGAAATATCCAGCACTATAAGTGTCATTTACTTAAAAGTCTGCATTTTTTTTTAAATATTTATCAATATATTTGAAATCCTGTAAAGAAATAAAAAACTTACTTAAAAAAAAATTCTTTCAGGAAGATTACATTTTAACAACCAAACACAACAATATGTTATATTATATTTTGAGCAGAATGTTTACCTTTCACTGAGTTCCTTTGCCAGCTGTGTCAGCATTGACTGTAATAGCTTATGTATAAAAAATATTAAAAAGATCTGTTTATTTTTTTTAATTGCCATGATCATGCCAAGAAACACAATGTGTGGGCTGTAGGCAGAATGCTGGGAGCAGTGTTATTCATGTTAAAAACTGTTGCCTGAATTGCTTTCTTTGAAAATTATGATACTATAAATAGGAGCCCAGTGAGATTTGTCGATTGCAAGTTTGGTTTTAAAAGCTGCTAGGATGAAACTTTTGAAAGATTTGCAAAACAGAAACCAATCAGAACTATTGCATTATGACTTGTTATTTCCCTTTGACCTACATTAGACTTTTATTTTAGAAAAGAGTTACAGATTTGACACAGGTCTACTTCCTATTTCTATACAAATGTCCAGACACCCGGGTTTTAAAACTTTCTATGATGATATACTTGNTTTTTTTTTTTTTTTTTTTTTTTTTTTTTTTTTTAATAAATGTTTTGCACTCTGTCATTAAGCAAACTGTCTTAACTCACTGTTCTGTTCACCACCATAAAAAATGTTTTAGCAAACTCGTGAAAACTGTATGCTGCATGTTTTGTGAAAATCACTTTTGAATGACATTAAGGTATACTAATCTGCTACAAAAAGAGTGTCAAGTCAGTATCCCACAGGAGTGCCACCGCTGTCCTTTATCTTATTCACCAGCACATGGGTATTTTGGTGCCTTCTCTTTTTCACGTTCCTTATAGCTGATAGAAGGCATGCATCCAGAAAAACAACCAACCAAAAAACAGGCAAACAACCCCAAACCAAACCTATTCAAGAGATTCTGTCAAGTACTTCTATGATAAAGCACACACGACATTCATCATCAGAAAGCTGGCATTTTGACCTGTACTGGAATGGAAAGTAATGGGAGCTATTGGGATATGCTGGCTTTTTAACAGTAAACACAGGGAAGGAAACGAAGATATGATGCTAATTCCACTATGAGCAAAGAGCCAACAAAGCAGTTACACAGCTTGTAAGGCCCACCTAAATTCCAAGCTTTGCCCACTTAATTCTGTAAAGTATAAAGAAACAGTTTTTTCCAAACACTCTAATGTTTGACTGTTTTCTTTATAAGAACAGTTTTAAAATATGCACACACTCTGCACTGCTAACATAAACTGCACATTTTGAAAGCAGCATCGGATTTTGGTCTTCATCCTAAAGCATGAAGTGAATGGCCTGATGGCCATTTTCCCAAAGGCACAAACTTTCACCAGGAACTTGGCCCCTGTTCAGAGGCATTTCAGCCGCAACATTTGCCGTTACTAACAACTTGACAACCCAGTCTTGATGCCTGTCTGCATGTCTTCTTGTGACTTCTCTGCCCTCTGACTGTGTGACCTTTGAGTTTACCCAACATCATGGGTCTCAGATTTGGTTCAGCTTGAGATCACAACTGCAGCATTCAAACTCCAGGAGAGAATAGCAGAAAATAAGAGAACGGGAATCAGAGATGTGGTAATAGAAGATAGGAGCCTCTCTTCAACATTGTTCCAGAATACTTTTGGCTAGGGCCACACTTTCCTTTTTAAATACCTAATAACATGTATCATAACGCCATCCTTATCTAAAGGCATTTGCTGTTCTGATCTGAATGTTTTCTTAAAAGAATTGTATTTTAGAAAGAAACAAAAGGTCAGTCCCATGCTTTGGGATAGAGTTAAAAAAGAGGTGAGAATTATTTTCTGTCCACAATAAAAAATTCAATTAAAATATGAAAGCTTGGGTTTACCCCACATGAACCATGAAAACACAGTTAAGAGCGTGACACAAAGCCATCATATTTGATCAGGAGAGCTGACCCTGCTCCAAGGGTAAAATGATAACTTGTGTCCTGAGTCCAGCTCGGTGACCTTCTGGAGCTGGAACTTTCAATTATGCCAGATGAGCTGCATCTCATAGGCTGGCTTTGTGAGCGAGGCTGGATCAATGCAGTGCATTTCACCAATGATGGCAATGATTGAATCAATCTCAGTCACTCAGGGGACAGCAATGATGTTGCAAAGTAAGCACCAAAAACTGAATGACAGCATCTTTCATTGTCAGGGTTACCTTGCTGCTCCCCATTTGTTCTTTTCCTTTAAATGCTAATTTGAAGCTATGAACAAATGTTAAGTAGCAATTTCCTAGAAGGGGTTTTGTCACATCTATTCAGAGTTATATTCTGTGTGCCAAATTGGAACCTGATGTTCAATAATGCTGTTTTTGACACTTCTGCGTAGTAAAAGTGAAGATCCTTCTTTGCTCAGGAATGTCTCTGACACTTCTGACACCTCTCTCCCAGAACTGCAGGCAGCCCAGATGTTCTCTGTATTAAGCAGAGCATTGCCACAGCTGCTATTGAAAGTGGGAAGATATTGGGCTATAGGCAGAAGCAGCAAAGGGCATCTTTACTCTTTTTAACCGAGGAGTAATTTTCAGAGGGTAAAATCTTTTGATATGCACACAGTTAAAGCCTCAGAGGGACTTTACAGGCAAGGGACCCACTGCATTTTCTCTCACTCTTCTTTCAAGGGAACTCAGCCATTACTGAGCACCTGTTTCCACTTCTGTACAGAAAAATATTCCCTACCTATCTGTGCCAAGATAGCACTGCTGCATCTGCTGGACAGCTAGAAAAAAAGGCTGAATGTTAGGATACAGGCACAAATGAAAACACCAGTAACAGGTCCTAGGGACTGACACAGGCCTTGGTTTCTATGGACTCAGAAGGGGGCGAGACCTAGATACTCCTGCCTCATTTGGGCTTCTCAGGACTTGGATCCAGGCATTTATCTTCACAAGTCTCCTTCCACAGCAGCAACAGCTAAAGGAGCCGTGGCAACATGTTGTGGCCCTGTACCCCAGCTTTCTTCCCAGGTGAGTTAATATAGACATTTGAAGACCACATGGTATACCAGGAGGAAAATGTTCTCAGCTAAAAAATAACCAAGTATTTTCTGCATCCTCTTCCTCTGTTCTGTCCTTGTACTATCCCCAAAACAGGTGCTTGTGGGACTGAGTAGTGAACTGGATTGTTTTTTGGCATTATTTTAAAAAATATATTGGTTTTTCTATGTAACACAGGCCACACAAACAGCTTTCTGAACTGAACACTTTGTTCTGTGCACAAAGAAATACAGGGTGCAGGCGGCCTGGGGTAGCTCCCCCAAAAGAAAGGCTCCTTAATCTAGGGACCCAGGGCTGTCAGAAGCCCAGCTCCTGTGGGTGGGTGGGCAATGAGGCAGGGTCCTTCCCTTCCTCCCAAAGCTCTGCAGCCCCATTTCCTGGAGCCACTAACCACGTGGGTGTGAGCGTGGTGAGGAGCTCCCCCTTTCCACAGTGCTATTGCCCTGACAGCTGAAACCAAACAAGTCGAAGTGTGTCAGAGCTACCTCAGGAAAAATGGGTGCTAAAATGTTTTATTTTGAAATCAAACTTTTAACTTTGAAAGTTCAGTTCAGTGATCTATTTTTAATTGTGACAGACATGTTTCCACCAGATTTTTTTTGAGCTGGAACTCTTCCTGATTAATACAACACTTAAAATGTTTAAAACAGCTGAGAAGGCTGTTATATTTATACACTTTTATACAAGGTTCCAAAGTTTAAGGTAGTCACACCAACTTCTTCAAAATAACAAGAAATGGAGCGGAAGAGTCACTGTTACCTCTCTTCTGTCATCTGTAGAAAACCATGCAAGTGGCACAGGGATTTCTTAACCATCATCTCACTGGGATCGGTCCTTGCCTGATTTTTGCCTGTAGCAGAACTGCAAGCTCCCTGGTGCAGGCTCCAGCCATCTTAGCTGCTGGCTTGTACTGAACCAGGAACAGCAGCAGCCAAAAACAAAGGAGTAGTGAGAAAACCATTATTTCTGGGTGCTGCCAGGCCAGACTAGAGTTGTTCCTGCAAAACTTTCAGCATCTGGGAAGAATGATTACTTGTGAAATTTGTACTGGCAGTGTTGTACTGCCAAGCCATCTCTAACACATGCCAGCTTTGTCAAGGAACCATCAGCATACCAAAAGAAAGGCTCTGAGCATCAGCAACCCTTCTAGTACCCTGCTGCCAGTTCCTAACTGATATCCAGGATCCCACCCCGCATTTCAGCCCTCCACAGCCCTTCTGATCAGGCAGGCATTAGCAAATGTGGGGACACTCCCCACTGCTCCATGGAAAACCCAAGCTAGGAATGGCCCACAGCTGACCTTGGTGAGCACCTTGACTTTGCTCCATGTTTTAAGTTTTTGTCACTGAGACACTGTGCTACAAGCCTGTCAGGACTGATGTTGCTTTAGCAGCGGTTATTGCTCCTTGTCTAGACATATTGCCTAGTATGGGTGTCACTCCCACAGTCAGATGCCACTGGACACAGAGTTATGGTAGTGATTACTATGGAGAATGAGAAACAAAGGGCAGCTGATTTTAACTGAAGAGTCTGCACTGGAAAATGGCAGTCATCCCTTTATGCCATACTGCCTCCCAGTTGGACCTGGGCTCTGTGAAATGAGGAAAGGAGCCCAGAATTGCATAGATCCATTATCCTCCATGGTGCAGGAGGACAAGCTCATTAGGAACCATAGCTTCATTAGGCAGCAAGAGCTGCCTGTTGTCAAGCTATGATCTATCTCTTATCTTGGATTGTGCCACACATTCTCCCGCCCACATCCCAATCACTCCACTAACTGCACCTCACCGCTTTCGGTAATGGAGCTGTATTATCAGCTAGAGTTTCAGCAACACCACAGTAATATTTGCTAAACATCACTCAGTATTCTCCACATACAAGTATGCCCTTACTTCTCCTCTCCGCATGGAAAGGGATCACTTGCAGAATGGCTGCAGTTACTAGCAGCTCCCATTACAGACCTCATCTCTGCTCAGTGATTGCACACACCTGAGTACACAGCATAACAAAAACACTGCACCACACCTTTGCAATATATATTTACCTTTGCATTTATAAATTTAATTTAATTTAAATTAAACACTTAAATTTACAATGCAAATCAAACTGTAAAGTGAAACCACAAACACCAATGAAAAATATTATTTTAAAATATAACTGTTTTGGACACACTAGAGGGTATAGGGAAAAGAGACAAGGCACTGCTTTATTCCATGGGGATCACTTTTCCTTTTAAGCTTTGTTTCTGAAGGAAAAAAGGATTAGCATTTAATCTATAATTGTACTGATATATAGTATTTACAAAAAACTGAAAAAATCAGAAAACAATGGTATCTTCTAAAGTTCTATGTCATTTCTTAGGCTTCCAAAAGAAGCACTCAGATATAATTACTTCAAGCAGACTTCAAAAGATTTGATACACCAGCAGCCACAGCAAATGCAGGCCTTTTTCTGTTTTAATTACCCCTTTCTTCTAATAGGTTCTACAAGTCTTAAACATGAATGGAGATCAGAGGAGGAACCAGATTTGTTTTACCTACACAACTCTGTAAAGAGGGTAATAATTACAGAAGTGGCTGAAGCTTGCGTGGTGGTTTGTTTAAGTGAAGTACTCCCCCAGTGTTTCTCTTCTCCAAGTTCAATGATTAACTCCACTTAAAACCCAATTCCTGTGTGTCTGTTGACAAAAATCTCTAACATAAAAGATTTAATAGCAGTCCTTGGCATAAAATATTTTGGCAAAATTAACTGAATATCACATCAAACACAGTTGAAAGGCAAAATTCCCAGCCAACAGAACAGTTTTATCAAAGTCCAAATTCTGATTTTTTTTGATTGTGGCTAAATCAAAAGTGCTGCTAGCTTATAGAAATCCTTTGGTCAAGGTGAAAGCATTTTAAATATTGTTGTTTTTCCTCTTTTCTGGGATGTGGTATGTATGTTATTATGGCAAGACTATGCTTTCTTGCTCAAAATTGTAAAATATATTGCTGTACTCTTTCACAAAACTTACAGCTGTTCTGGTGAATATATAATATTCATTTGGAATTTTTAAAAAATCTGTATGTCTCATAGTTATTTAGAAGCTCTTTGCCTTATCATTGCTCCAGTTATTTAAAGCACCGCCTTTCTGTTTTATCAAGAACTGTCTTCCTTCTCCTTTACATTTTTAAAGATTTAAAAAAAAAAAAAATTGACCTTTCCATGATATTATTCTTATAACATGTACCAAACTGATCTGAAAGCATTAGATTTGCCAAATTTCTCCTGCACATTAAACTGAAATGTAAATACGGCTCCTTTATTTATGAAAGTGGAGGCTTATGTATTTGAGAGAGATTTTTTTGGAGGATTTTCCTAATGAGCGTGGTGAGAGTAGCTAAGAAATTTCAATTAGTTTTTAATTTTTAGAACATCAATTTTCAGACAATTTTTGGACATATAATTAAGCATGAAGTTAATTAGCTGTTTACAAGGACTCTTAATGCACGGCTTTCACTGCAGAGAGGCTGTGCAGTCAGGCTGTAATCCAAGCCCAACGCCAACACTGCTGCCAGGCAGAAGGGCTCCTGCAGAGCTGCAGCCCCGTCGTGCAGGCTGGGGCAATCCTAAATGGACCGTCCACTGAGGAGCGGCCCAGTGGGTGAGAGCTCCCGGCCCTCTTGCCCAGTCTTTGCTCTCATGTCCATGAAGATGGCCAGAGTGGATCTGAACAAATTGGGAATTCCCTCACAGATGGGTAGTTTTTGGCTCTTGCTTGTTGTGACAGGTGGAAATCCAGTTAGAAATACATCCCATAAACTGGAATATGGTGTCAACAAAAATCCCTGGTGTCATTTATTTTTAATTCTCAAAACCTGCAGTTTTTGTGCTGGGCTATTACATGATTTCAGCAGGTATTTGTTAAGTTGAAGGAAAAATCCCTGTAGAATCTTTTGTTATGAAATGTGATCAAAATAGCCCTTTTCCTGGAGCATTCTGAAACTGGCTAGGTTTAGAGCTTATCATTTCACTTATTTACATTATGGTAAAACTTCAGCCCACTGTTCTGCATGACCCCTCCTGCACTGAGCACAGTGCAGTGTCTCAAAGAGCTGTGATCAAACACTCTCATCCTGCAGGTATTTACACTACACTTGACTGTATGCAGGTGAACAGTCCCCACAGAAGTAACATAAAATTAAGTCAGAAGTAACGGAAATTTTACCTTTATTTATGAACAACAACGTTTTTTAAGAGTCCCTAAATCATACAGCGAGCCCTGCGCAGACTCAGAAGCCAGTCGTTTTGGACTTATTGGAACAATGTCTAGATTTTTTTTTTTTTTAGCTGAACAATCGCCAGAGGTAACAAATCCCACAAGAAAACACATCTACACCACCTGAACACCAAGAGTGTCCCTGCCATGGTACCTGTTGGTATCCACATTGTCAACAACAAGCTGAAACTACACCTGCTCATCGCTCCCCTCACTTCACACGCGTTTCAAATGGTGCATGTCATCCAGTGACCACATGCAAAAATACCGCATGTGATTCCCAAGCAAATTTCCTCTGTGCACACAGAAATACATCATCTCTTTCAGTCTGAAAGCATCATGTGCACGTCCTCTGTTTTATTCATTCCAACACACTCTGCATTGTTTGTATTTAAAATTATTTCTAATTAAAACATTCTCTAATAAAAGGAAACTTCAAATAAAACTATGGATATGCAGTTAAACTTGGACAAGGAAACCTTCAAAAAACCTAGACTGTAGGACCAGCACTTAGCTCTGTACAGATAGACAGATGTAGCTGAAGTTGACTGCTGACATGGGAGTAGTATCTCCACGTTTATACCAGCAGAAACAAGACAGTAAGTTCCTAAATTTAACAAATGAAGTAATAGCTCGAGTAGCGTGTTTGCAGTGTAGATAAAAATATTAGCGTGATGCAGATTTCTAGACCCATCATAAAGGATTACACTGCAGTTAGTATAAATATTTTGATGAAAATACAGTCATGGTTTTTTGTTAATTGAAAAAGAAATGTTTCTCAGGTGTCACACATTCTTTTCTCCTTAAGATGTATCCACACATTTTCAGTGCCTATACAATGTAAGAACAATTTTTTTTTTTCTGTACAGATGTGAACAAATGGGATGATAACATCAGTGCTGAAATCATCTCGTTCCAGAGCTGACTTGTTCCACTAAAGAAGATTCAGTTTCTGAGTTTTGTTTTAGGATAACTCCTATCTAATTTGATTTTTTCATGTTAATTTGCAAATGCACAAATGAAGAGCTGGTATTTTTATAAGACCTGGAATATTCTGCTCTTTAGTTATCATAAAAACCAGTATTCTGAACATGTCTTCAGACAGTTATGTGAATTATTTGTTAGCTGTTAGGTGGATTTATGCTTTTCATCTTAGCCTGAACTTCTCTCATGAGCATTCAGATAAATTATTTTGAAGGCGTTCAGGAACTAAGCATCCAATTGTATTATGTTAATATTACAAGATATCTATATTCATGCATCACAAATGACTGTGCTATAGTTTACTTAATATTTTGCATTATTGTATAAATATGAGTCGTTATGCCAACGCATTAGGGCCCTTTTCCCCATGGTGTTTAGGTTTAAGATTATACCGAAGTCCCGTCGCAATAATTGAGGTTAAGCACGTGCGTAAGTGCTGTTTGAGATGGGCCCCTATTCCCCAACGTGCCGTTTGTCTCTGGCAGATGATGGAAGATTGCTTTTCTCTTCGCTCATTAATATAAATACATTTTATCCTCTCTTTGCCCTAGCTATATGCTGCAAAACCATTTTTATGATTACTTTATTTATAGTCATGCACATTTCAGGAATATTCCATATAACTCTATCTTGAATTACACCTGAAAATATAATAATTCACACTTCAAATTCAATTTGGGGGGGGAAATAAGGATTTCTAACTTTAAAGTAAATTTCAGTGCATACAAGAGGGATGGATTAAGATTAAGCACTAAGTTTTAACTCTGTACTTCCTGGCTTTGAGCTTCACTGTGCCACCTTAGTATTGGGCTAACATAGTATATACATTGAATATTTGTTACAAGGTCTGTGAATAAGTGATTCTCATCTCCTTTGTATGGAAAATCGACTCCATTATAGGAGAGGAGAGACATCAAGCTAACTGATTACATGAAGTCATAATCCTCTATTGAGACATCACACAATGACATTGTTAACATTAGCATGCAATATTTATAATAAATAAAAGAGGCTATTGAGTCTTTCAACCCATAAGCAGCTCTGGGTAGATGACTTCATTGTAGGAACACAGTGTGGTTATAATGAGGATAAAAGATTTATTTATACATAAATATGTTCTCATTAGAAATGCTGCACTAACATGTAATGGATACAATTGAAGGACCAGTAGGATGGGGTTTTTGTTACTATTTATTGTTTGCATTTTGACTATGAACATTCAGTAATAAGAACAATAAGAAATTAGTTTATTGTAATGTGTATTATTAATTCTCATGAATGAAGAATTATTCAATTTTTATGGGATACAGTAACATCCCATCACTCCATGTCATGGAGATCCAGCGGGCTGTCAACTCAGACCTTGGTAAAAAGGGGGAGTTGTTCTTCTAAGAGGTTCTTCCTGCATGTGCTATATATTCCTAAAGCATTGTGTCGAAAGATTTCTTACTGGTTTGCCTTAATATTACTTCAACCCAAATAGCATTTTTGATATTTTTCTTAACAATGTAATTAAAAGCTAACTCAAATTGCACAGAAGGCATCCAAACAACTGCCCACAGCCCTCTCCGTGATCTCACTGACTCTATGCTGACATCTCAGTCTATCTGAAGAAAACTCCACCCAGCTTAACACCAAATTCTCTGTACTACTTTGCTTTCCTTCCTACCATAAGCATCTCCCACCTGTCTGGAGACTGGGTTTTACTTTTGGACTATTTTTTTTGCATTCACCCTTGTCAGGCAAAACCTATCAAAAACAAGGCAATAATCCAAAACATGTCCATCTTTTATATTTGAATACACAATCACTTTTGTTCAAAACCCACCCTCCCAGGCTGGCTAGTCTAATGTGTTCTATTTAATTTATTTTCAGTGCTCTGAAATAGGTCAGTTTGTAAAATCATTAATTTATTTGGGGATATTTCACTGTTAATGCAATNATAATATTCTCTATGTAAGAAGGACCCACCCATAACAACTCCCTAACAGAATCACCAGATAAGAGAGAAACCTAAAGTATTGTAATATTTTTATGTTAGAAGAATGTAGTTGATCAGGTATTCATCCCTCATTTTGGAAACTACATTAATATGGTTCATATCTTTCTAAAACTGCCATATAAGTTGATTACATGTAAGCTGACTGGTAAGAAAATCTTAATTCATATTGAAAAACAAATCATTTAATTTAGAATCACTCAGATCAGCAGCAAAAATCCATACTAACAATAACGGAGAGGAGATTAGAAGAATTCTACTCTACCTCCATATATGGACAAGACACTGATTTTTCCCTGTTAATTTTGGCCGTTCATTTTCAGCAATGAAATCTCAATTTTTTTTTAATTGAAAAAATAAGGCCAATCCCTTGAGAAGTACTATTTTTTTTGCGGGCTTAGCAACTAAAAATGGGCTCCCCTTTTCTTAATTTTTTCTCTGTATAATATTTTATTCTGCTGAAAATAGCATATATAAATAGCTTTTCAAATTTCACCTTTTTTATCTTTTTCAAAAAGAAGACATTATTTCCAGCTACGTCTGCTTAAAGGAACTAGCTGTACAGAAAGCTTTAAAAATTAACACAGCTGACCTAAGTTGTTTTCTTTTCCTACGCCCCTTCTGCCACCATACTTATAAACTTTTATGCTCTCCTTAAAGAGATAAGAACATGAGAGTCCTAAGCTCCTGTTACTATATAATGGAACAGAAAATACTGAAACTGCATTAGTTTAATATAGAAGAAACAATGTGCTGCTTAGGTCCTAAAATACACTGGGTAACTGGATTAAAATTTACTGAGTTTTGAGGAAGTTCTAACACAAGATACTCCCACTTAAATATCCCTGGTATGTTTCCCCTAGTCTGTGATCAGTGTCTGAAGAGAACAGAAAGATAAGCTGCATTATTTAGGTAAATGGATCTTTAAAAATGGAAATAATTTTGTGTATATGTAATCTTACTGAAGTACACAGTATGGATTTTTGGACTACTCATATGAAATTCAGAGTTTGAGCTTCAGCATATTTAGTAACAAATCATTTTTATGTATTTCCAAGTTTATCATTCCAATTGCTCTGTGCTAACGATGCACAATTTAACCGGGCTTGGAAGGTATTCCCTTCTTCATCTCCTGTTGATCCAGCACTGAACTCCTTAACTCCCCAAGGATTCAGTCCAAGTCTCCTTAAAATGAGTGGAAGGGTTCCCACTTACTTCAGTGGAACTTGGATCAACACAGATGTTAAATTCAGTTATTAGAAAAATATCATTTTCCACTGATTCATAAATTTATCAGGCATAACAATAACCCAGCTTTGTTTCTCTAATGATGTTTTCACAGCAGCCTAGGAGGCTGGTGCATTTGTAATCTGACTGAACAGATCTCTCTTTTTGCAAAGAGTGTATATACATTTCCCCATTAACAAAAAAAAAAAAAAAAAAAAAAAAGATAATTGGCTCCAGAAGG
>VXAV01008370.1:430571-456300 GCA_013399715.1 Alectura lathami | reverse complement strand
AAAAAAAAAAAAAAAAAAAAAAAAAAAAAAAAGATAGGGTAGGGTTGCCTTATAAAGTGGATGAGCAGAGGAAGACAGCAGACATAGAATGTGATTTGTGGCAGGTTAGAGGACTGTTTCAGGACAGAACAACTTATAAAAGGAGAAGTTACAAAGATGATGGTTACACAGTTACCAGTTTTCACTGGGAAGAAATTGTCAAGATGTATCTCATAAAAATTAGGGTGGGAGAAGAGGGTTTGCGGAATGAATCAAAAGTGGCTAAGTGGAGGTTAGGATGGTGGGTTCAGATTTCAGTTACAATAGCCAGGCATTTGGCAGAACTGAGAGGAGAAGGGTGACTGCTGAGAGGAGAGGGGTGACTGTGCAGTGCAGTAAGCCAGTTTGGTGGCGGGGTTTCTGCCTGAAATGCTCTCTTGCACAAAACAACCATCAACAGTAACTATGAGAGCTGTGGTCATGACAACTTTGAGAGACTCATGAAGAAGTCAGATGCTGACCTCAATCAGTTCAAGAACATTGCTTACTTCAGAGCGGGGAGGCCAAGGGAGGAGAGAGAAAGAAGTCATTGAACTTCTTCAACCCTTGCTAGACCCAGTCAGAAGTGAGTATTTTACAACTCTCATGATGTCTGTCACTGATGGAAACTACTCGATTTACGGATGAGTTGGATTTACAATGGAGCTGCAGCACTTCAAAAATAATTTCAAATCTATAAAAGGTCTTTGAATACCTGGCTTATGTTCAGACACATGAACTGGCTAAAAGACACAGGCATTTTTGTCCCAGTGTGCTTTTCATCTATTTCATAATCACAGGACAGAGCTTTCAGTGTGAAGTCATGAGCATTTGACGATGTGGGTTGAAATTTCCAGTTTCTTCATGATCAAGTGGATTCTAGGTGTCTGGTCCTTCAAAAAAGGTGCACGTTAGCCATCTTATCACATTTCTATAATGCAGAAGGATTTCGGCACATGTAACAGAGTTCTAAGGAGAGGCAGCTTCAGATCCCTCAAGACATAAGGTTGTTACAATGTCTGAGAAAGCGGGTGTTACAATTTATATAAGGCAACTGTACAGCCTTGGGAAGCAAGGAAGAGCTTAGGGATAACATAAGAACTTATGTTCCAGAAAGCTGAGTGGAAGTGAACTATTGTAAGACATTCAGAATGGATTTTTTTTTTTTTTGGATGAAGATATTTTCTTATCAATGGTTAGGATAAAATTTAACTATTTAGGCAGAGTCAGAAACTGAGACCAAAGGAGAATGAGAAAAAAAGAATTCTAAGTTAAAAAGCTTTAAAAATGATGGTCTCAACCTGTAGAGGCATCCAAATGTGCATTCAGATGGGATCAATTAGCCCAGAGGACAGAGCAGACAATTCCCTGAAGATGCAATTTATATTGCAAATCAAAAGGGTCTGTGATGGCACCCACGACATTGGCTTTTTAAGTTGTACATCACAGATGATGGCATCAAGCACAACAAAGAAAGATGCTTTGGCAAGAGCAACATTAGTCTTGACCAAACACTGACAAGTACTTTCAAAAAGTTAGAGATCAGAAAGAGTAAGAAATGGCTGAACTGGTAACGTCCTAAAATTTGCTAACAACTCAATGTTTAATTTTACATCTTAATGTAGTAGTCAACTTGCTTTAATGGTTTACCATAAAATACTCATTAATTTATATGTCTACTAGATTAGTCTGCATGAAATATTTGTATGGCAACAGAAGAACTTCATTAGTGCCAAGTATAACCTTTCAGCTGGAACTTCTAGCCATTTTTTCTTGCCTTCACTAATCTATTCTTCATCCATTTCCATGCATTGACTTTAACAGAGTTTCCCAAAATAATAATTTGTATTTATTTAGAGATATACACATACCTGAAAAAGCTGCAGCTGCCTATCTACCTTGAATAAAAAATGATATCATGCTTTACTAAGAATGAACGCAGCTCAGTATAGCCACACCTGCGTGTTCATCTAACTGTGGTATAAAACACTGGAAAATTACCCCTGGTGTTATTTCCTAGAAATAATGGAGATCTGGTTATGTAACTTGCATAACACGAGGCTTCAGTGTGGCAGAGAATAGCTGCATTTTAAAATTTCATGGGGGGAGGGGAGGTGGTGTGAGGAGATGTGAGTTATGCTTAACACTGCACTGCTCTTAATGCTGTGAAATAGTGGAAGCAAGGTTAATTGAAAACCTGAAGTAATATAAAAATAAGTTCAGCTTTTAACAGGAATACATATGGTGTATAAAGCTCCATTGAGCCCAGGTGGATAAGTGAACATTTGCAATGCACATTAGCTGAAGAAATGAAGAAGTAGAAGCAGATAATAGGTATTACTAAACTGGAATATTCTGAAGGCTTGGAACAGAGACAGAAAATCACCACCATGGAAACATTTTATAGATTACCTTTTCTCCCCACCCCAGAGAAGCATAAGTCCCCTACCTCCCTATAGTCAAAGCTTCTTACTGGCTATGGTTATCATCCCTCTAGGCAAGAAGGGGTGGTTTTTGGAGCCAGAGTTTAGGTGAGAACATCTGGACTCCCCTGTACAGTCACTTCACCAGTGAGGCAGAGGTTTTAATGCAGCAGTTCCTCTCCTCCTCAGTACCCCTGCACCAGCAGGGCCCAGGACTTCAAAGCAGAGGGATGTGCAGCCAGCCTCTGCTCTCCAGGGGATGATTTTCTTTCCTTGTGAATGCTTTTATCTGGCTGGAGCGGTGAGGTGCTCAGGCTTCCTGCTATGCTGCCCCTGTCCGGCTAACACCCCAGGCCAGGTACACCCGGTCTGTGTAGGTGTTGTGAACCTGTTTGTAGCTGTATTCTTTTCCATTTAGGTACCAGTAGTCTCATCCACAACACACGCATCCCCCGTTCCCCAAGAATGAGTCCTTTCCAATACAATGTAGCTTGCTTAGCTGTATTCTCTACCTAGCTGCTATTCCAAAAGGATGCAAAGTTCAGAGCTTCAGACTAACAAGCACATGAATTTAACACGACACACCGGCCAGTTAGGCAGGATCCTGGAAGTACACAAATATCAAGGCAGGGAAAACCCTTATGAAGGAAAACTCCTAAAAAGGTGTTGTGTGACACCAAAATCCCATACTTTGAAGAGGTGGACCTCTAAGTACACAAGGAAAGGGTTTAGAGAGTTAATCGCAAAGGGCATGCTGGTTACAAAAAGCATGAAAAAAACAGCAATAATGACATACAGCACTTATTAACAGCCGTTACTTGCTTATCTTGGAAGAGACGCGCTGTAATTTATCATTTTAAATGATAATTAAACAGCTTTTCTTTTCTCACCTCTGTATCAAAGTATCCCTAGCATTTTATAGCAACATTATGCTCTCCTACCTTTGAGCTTAATAGGCATTAACAACTTTTTTCCCTCCCTATCTCAAGACCCTGCTGTATGCACAATAATGTACTAAGCCTTGAATGTTCAGGACGATGTATGTGAAAACCAATGCTTGCATTTCATTAGCTGCATCTCAGCCAACTTAATTGCATGTCGAGAACATACTCATTGATGCAACTGTACGCGTGACAGTTTTGGAAATTCTGGCTTAAGTTAATGGTGTGTTTGTTNTAGAGTTATATTTTATTTTTTTTTTTTTTTTTTTTTTTTTTTTTTTTTTTTTTTTTTTTTTTTTTTCCACTGATTTACAGAGCACTATCGTAAACCTTTGATTTCATTGTTTAATAGCAGTATTACTCAGCTAGCAGAATATTTATATTATTTCAATAAATATTGAAATATTTATGCAGGCAAGTATTCAGCACCTTCCAAACCCCATTTTGTGAGCCTGAACACCTCTGAATTAAAGCCATACCTTCCTCTTTCCAAGACAGTCAGCTCACCTAACTAGATGATATAACATTCAAATTATAACTCAGAAGTTACTAAGATAAGAGCTAGAGAAGAAACACCTACAATCAAAATAAAGCACTTAACTTATTTTTACCTAATGATAGGCTACAAAAGGATGTAGCATACTACAAAACGTAGTGATATAGACCTAAACCCCAGCCTGGCAGCTCAGATGCTTGAGGCAGCCTTTTCCTTCCTTTTGGAAGCCTGAACCCACTAAGTCAATGGAGAAGGATATTTGCTCTAGCACAAATAAGCCTGCATCTGAAGTCTCTCTTGCAGAAACTGCTCGTCAGCCATGGCATGGCAGTTCTTTGTTCCAGGCCCAATTCTTCCTCCAAATCTCTCTTTCCAAATCTGGCTCTAGACAGAGGCTCATCTTTTTGGCACAGAGAAGTATTGGTGTCAATAAGTATCTAGAACATCATTCCCATCCTTAATAAAATTAAAGCTCTATTTTACAACTTGAAAGCAAAAAGGTATGTCAACAAACATTTTTGCTCTGCATACTTAGTTATTTCAAAGGCATATTTATGTATTCCCCCCGTTACAGAAGATTCCCTTTGAAAATTCATTTGGATGAATGCAACCCTTTTCCATGGAGATCTGGCTAAAGATTTTTGTTAAAGCAATTTTTTTTTTTTTTTTTTTTAGCATGGTAATGAAATCAGTATCCCAGGAGGCTCATCCTTCACAAGATTCCTGCCTGCGGTTCTACAAAGTTATATTACAGCAGTCTTCGCAGATAACAAAATACTGAAACTGTGACATACAAAGCAGGACAATAATCTGTCAGAGGCTCTTTTAAAAAAAGCTTCAATATAAATATTCACTGCAAGCTATGACAGTGCTTCATTTCAGGAACCAGTGGGCATAAGCTGTACTGCTCATTCACTCAAAACAAACAGTTAAGAGATTCCATGAGCAATTTCCATTTCCTGGACAAAGCAAAGAGCATTACCGTTTTGCAGAGGAAAGGTGAAACAGTGATCAAGCTGTGGAATGAATAAATATAAACTCTGTGAAGTGATTTACAGTTACTGCAGCCAGCTAGCAACAAAGTCAATTTCTTTTGCTGAGGCAGTGATTAGTGAGCGCAGTTGACCTATGATACCTACCACTCTCATCCAACGATTTGCACATTAAGTTAAAGGCTGAACATGCAGAACAATGCATTTGTTCCTTCTGATACCTGTTTAGGTTTTTCTTAGAACTCTTCCTTTTCAAAGGACTTAAAGCAATGTGCTGTATATATAATTAAGAAGTAAATGAAAATAATTGGCAGCTATTATAATTAGTCAACATAAATGATAATCAGTCCTGGCAAAGTCTATACCGTGAGAGTCTGAGGCGAAGGCTTCCAAAAATGTGTATTTAAAGAATTAGTTACTTTTCCTCTTTAAGAGAGGGAAACCACTGTTAAGCCATAATTCATCAGGAAGTGCAAAAGTGAACCAATAAATTCTCTGAGAACAGGAGAGAATGACTTAGACCTCAAATATTCCAAAAGCTCTACCTGTAAGTTTACACAAAAGAAGAGTGAAAAGTGACAAGAACCGAGCAGAGAATACGTGTTACAAAGAGGTTCTTTAATATCATGAAGAAAGGGAAGCTAGGAGCTGAAAGTAGGCAAATTAAAGAATACAGCTCCTTTTTTCTTAATCATTAGAGACTGTGAGGAGGAGCGATGCATTCATTAGCAAATTGGACTGGGAATGGTTTAGTAATATGTTTTAGTTAAAGAAACCTTTTAAAACCCATGCTGCTGTAACCAAGTGGAATTCAGTGATTCATGACATACAGGGAGATAGATCTGGTCATCTAGCTTGAATGAAACCCTCTGCCTTTAATGAAACTGGTACAAACTGTAGGCTGTGAATGCTATGGGTGTCAGGATTTGGCCTTCACTGATAAGCACAAGCGAATCTCTTAATGTCGGAAATGGTTTTGCCTAGTACATCTTCCACATATTAAAAAAAAAAAAAAAAATCCCATGTAAGAAATGTTTCCCAAAGGACATATTCAGAACTTGTTTTAGGGGGCATCAGCTCTTACTCAGGTTTTGACCATTAATATCTGTGATTCCATTATCCTTTCTCATTAAGTAGTACTAGAAGCTTTTTTGCTACTGCAAATAATATATGGCAGATGGGGCAACCCTATCAGGTGCTTTAGGGAGAAGAGGAGCTCTTTCAGATATTTCCTGATTAGTTTAAGTATCCTGTGAGGGACATTAGTAACGTAATTCCACCTTTCCACCTTTTTAAATAGGGGAAAAGGAAAAGACTAGCATTACTGAAATGAAAGGTATTCTAACCTCTATTACCTTATACCACATCTCTTACTTCCCCATTTCTTTTTTTTTTTTTTTAAACTAACATTATTTTAAAAGAGCAACATATTCAAATGTGTTGGTATTTTTTTTTGCCCATTGACATTAGGTTTGCTAAAATATTTAAATAGATACTTAATAAATCAGTTTGTTTATAAGACTCAAAGTCCTACACTGCAAATTTTAATCAAGTTTTTTTATCTATCAAGAATACATAAATTAAGAAATTCCAGATGTTAACATGAATGGTAAAATTAAGTATTTCTGCAAGTTTTCTAATGCTTACATTTTTAATGCCAATCAACAGAAAGCAGATGCAGACTAAGCACTCCCCCTTTACCGAGATGGAATTACCATGTAGTATCTGCAACACAAAACCTCTATACTGATGTAAAATTGCTGCCTGAGGAAGATCTGCTCCTCTAACTGTCCCATGCCTGGAGAGCTTTTACAAGCCTGTAAGTGATAAACAACATTGTAACATTCTTCCAAACATTGATTAATTAAATATGGGATTATGTTATTGAGTCATCAGGAAGTTCAATCTCATCTACACAGCAAGACTTTTAACTACCTTTTTTTTTTTTTTTCCTAACGTAATAACCGTAACAGTAGTTTGCTGTTGTCATCTCCCAGCTTTAACTGGTTTGCTTCCCTGTTGCTATATAGCCTGAAAATCAAAGTACTTCAGCATTATCTGCAGAGCTGTTACTCCTCCAGGGTTAAGTTCTGTTCTGTGAAGAAAGGCCTCAAATTTCACTTGGGTGTTGCACAAGGGTGAATTTCTCAGCTTCTGCAACTAGATGTTACACTGAAGTGTGACCAATGAACCTGACTGGACCAAGAAGAGGAAAGTACTGGAGGAAGCGTGTATTGCAGCATCCCTCAGCATCGATTCAGAGAGAAGATACATTACTGGTGCACATAATCATGTCTCTTCAAGGGCAACAGCTTTTGGTTTTTATCTCTGGGAGTCCCTGACTCCATCTCAGGTATATCAGATCTTTAAACACTTGCCTGACGGTCCTGCTCCCAGGCACTCGGTTTTGATCTCCTACAGAGCAGACCTAGATCCAAAACCAGCAACTGCCCCCAAGGGCTGCAACAATAAAACAGACCCATTCCCCTTTGCACAGGGCAGCGGCATTGCCCAGCAGCTCCCTCTGCACACCCTGACTCCAGACTGAGTCATCAGCATAAGGGGTTTGCCATTGCACTCATTTTCTTCTTGTATTGCTCCAAATAAAGTTGCAATGACCAAACACACTTTGTACTCTCCACAGAAACTACAGGCATATTTTGATGCAAACTCCGAACGCTTTGGAGGCGTACCTCAGAGAGCTGCTGGTGGGCTGCCCCTGGCCAGCCACCCACCCAGCCGTGCTCTCACTCCTGTCCTCAGCAGGACAGGAGAGAAAGTGAGGTGAGAAATCTCCTGGGCCAAGATAAAAACAGGAAGATCACTCACCAATTACAACTCAAAGCAGAAAAGACTTGATTTGCAGAAAATAAATTTACCTTGTTGCCAAATAAAATAAAGTTGGGTGACAATAAACAAAGACAAAAACACCTTCCTCCCACCTGCTTTTCCTCTGAGCTGGGTGTTGCATGGCTGCTTCTTACACACCTTTTCTTCTCCCTCAGCACCACAGAGGAGCCTCCAGCACGGCTGATGAGCCCACCTGGGCCTGAGGTGAGTCAGGTGTGGAACCCACCAGAACTGGCCAGAACCACCCAGGCCCAGGTGGGAGCAGCCTCTCCTCACACACCTGGACCCACTCAGGCCTCGGGTAACTTGGGTATTAATTGCTGTAACAGAACTAGCCCTCATCTCCTAAAGTTTGCTCTCTGTTCTCTGCTTACAGATTCAAAATGCAAGTTACTCTTTTACTATGTTGGTATTTCAATAAAAGTGCACAAATCTCCTACAGTACAGCTCAGAGACATTTGAATAGCCATACCTCTAGGTTTCTCTTGGTTTTTGCTTTTCTCTGTGAACATAAAGGGTAAAATACATGTTTGGTGCCTCTGTCACCCTACTTCCATCTTCAGCTGCAGACTTCCATGTGCAAAAGAACCCAAGCTATGTGCACACAGTTGTTACCTCTTACAGAAATTATGAGTTATTACAAGTAACTGTGCCCAAACTTTTGAGTGACTGTCCACAGACACACTCTGCTATCAGTGATTACAAAGTGGTGCAGCTGTCCATGCAGGAACAGGAGCAGCTCCTCACCCAACCCAGCACCAGCTTTAGAGGCTTCAGCCCCTGACCTGCAAGGCCCTAGGAGACCTTCACTGCATTAGAAGTACCTGAGGTAAACAAACCCTGCCGAGAACAACACAACTGCCCCTTGCCTTGTGTATGGCAATTCTACCAGTAAATACAGAAACTGCACCAGCTGAAAGGAGAAAAAGAAATCAAAGCCACATTGCAGCATGGAACATTGCATCCTGTTTTTGGTCAGTGATAGCTACCTAAACCAGTTTACGTACACATAAAACGGGAACTCACTGCTTGTGGTCCACTCAGAAGACCTGAGGGCAGCTGTGATGGAAGAAGCAGGTAAAGGAGGTGTAACAATGCCAGCGAAGCACCACCAGTCCCTGTCTCAGTAATCAATCTGCCAGCCTGGTACTGGCAACACTGGCACCGCAGGTAAGACTAAGTCTGAAGAACAGCATGAAATTAGGATTTTGAGCAGGAAACATGTCTGCCAGCATTGTGATTTCTCATTTCCACAGGCTAACATGTGGCATATGATTGCAGTGATGAATTAACTCTGTAAGAATCTGTGCTACCTCACGCATTTGTGTCAGCAGAGGTCACAGCTTCAGAGCAGAAGCTGCAGCATGCACCAGCTGCCAGAAGCAATTTGGGAACGAGGCACTGGAGAAGGATCAGGGCATGAGGAGAGGAATCTTACTCTGGAAGAGGAATATTTCAGGAAGATCTCACTCTGAAAATCCATCTGCTCCTCACCTCCTCTGATGAAGATTTCTCAGCCATACTGATGCACGTACACTTACACAGAGCAGATGCAGGCTTTTCATAAGCCAATAAGCCTGTGCTCGTACCTTTGACTTCTGAGGAGCAACTGGGGAGTTCCAGTATATTGTGTGGTGCCTCCTGCTATGCAGATAAATGTGCTGTTCAGCCACTAGCGATATATGTTTCTCCCAAGAACCAGAGATGTATACAGCCATTTTGAAATCAAAAAGCTTGTGGCCTTGATAATACTATCACAAATCTAACAGGATTTATAGAGCAAAACATAAATATATTAAATATATGAAATTAATTGTAATTAAGCATGAGAAGTTGTACAGTAGAGCAGTGGAGCTTTCCTGAGGAGAAGGCCTGAACCTTAAGACAGTTGGCAACACGGAGGAGGCACGCAGTCTTCCACATTCCTTGTATGATGCAGAAAGTCCATGAGCCTGAACACTTCCCTCAGGGATATTGCTGGCCTGTATCTGACAGAAAAACCACACAAGGTTCCCACTACTACAGCTATATGAATATAACCAGCTGTTTCAAGTAGAAACATGGCGCTAAACTGACAACTCCTGTATCTATGTTTGCTAATAAGTAGCTCTATCATAAATACCCAAATCCTATGCAGTATCTGTCAATGAATGCACTGGACTTTACGATGTTTAGGCTTGTGTTTCTGTTCTTTTTTTTTTTTTTTTTTTTTTTAATCAACCTATTTAACTCCTAGGAGTTTTTTCTTGGATNTTTTTTTTTCTTTTTCTAATGGTATTTACTGGCTGATTTTCAAAGCTTTCTGTCATCAGTACAAATTAACAGAACTCTTTTGTGTAGGCATTAAGATTAAAGTTCATTATGAAGACATCCATTAACCCTTGCTTCAGCTCAGCATCAATTCTCACTTTAGGGTGAACTAAACTCAAAAATTCATTCCTTGCTCTGCTTTAGCAGAAAAATCAATTTTCTGAAAATAAAACTTGACTATATAAAGTTGAGTCTTTCTTGCAAATTTCAACAACAATCTTTCTTCTAACACAAAATCAAAAGTATAATCAGAAAATAATTATATTCTAGCTGAGTTGTAAATTAAATCAGAATTGCTAAACATGAATTGCTATCCCAGACTGGATCACTGTAGTAGTAAGAAAAATTCAAGATCCACAGGCCCCCTCCTGAGTTCAGTACTGTGATGCAGGACCCTACATACTCTGCCACTAACAAAAGAAAACACGGATATTTGCTTGAAGTGACAATTTCATCACCTTTTCAATAAAAACCCCCACATAGAATACCTTCTTCAAACCATTGGTATGACCATTAACCTCAGAATGATTCACCAACTTCTCAAATTTCCGGAAAAACAAACAAACAATACCCAAAACCAACAAGAAAATNTACAATTTGCTTTCCCATCTCCCTGGAACAGCAGTTTATTAATGTTATTGTTTTGGTATACCTGCTTCTCAATCATTTATTTCTCTGTGTGTTTCCCATTTCCTTCTCTTTATTAAACAGCCTTTACACTTTCTCATGCAAACAGAACAATACTTCAGAGGACTATGCATTCCTCAGTGCACCATTCTCTGTGTAAATCCATCTTTCTGCCTCAGATACAAGCTCCCAAGGAGAAGAAAATCATTCCCCCTCTCACCCATCCCAGACTTGCTCCTAGTTTCTATGTAGACAGAAATTTTCAGTCCCTTTGAGTATATTTTCCTTCTATTTAATGGGTAAAGCATTAAACCACTTAGCTTAATGGGGTGCAGAGTGCCCATTTTACCACATCGCCAGAAGAATGGAAGATTCCTGTTCATTTCCGAACAGTTTTGGTATAAGCACCTCATTTTATTCTGGGTTAAAAAAAAAGAACCAATTTAACTGATAAAATGTATTTACATACATATTGATTTGTTAGAAATAAACTTCATTTTTGACATTTCAGGTGCTAGAATTGAATAATCAGTTTCATATACACAATTCAAAGTGCTCTTCCTGTGGTCTGTTATAAAAACTACAGTATGTAAACAGAAAAGGCATGCATGTTTATACATAGGAGTAAACAAGACTTCCTTGGAACACAACTGTATTTCTGTGGTTTCCTAATTTTCCTAATGTTGATTGTACAACAGAACAGTGCTAGATGATACTAGCTGCTGACAGCAGTAAGAAGTCCAATTACTAGTGCTCTAGATACGTCAGTTCTTACCATCTAAAAAAGATGGGCAGATCTGCTTTTCTGAATGAAACAAGGCATAGGAAAAAAGAGACTACTGCAAACGTGGCTCTCCACGCAGTCAGAGGAGTGAAGTAGGACGTGGCATAATCAGAACAACTGCAGAGGAATGTCACATACTGAGCATAACTAGCCAGTGCAGGAATAACAACTTGACACAGTCTTTCCATTCTGTTCACAAAAAATAAAACGGTAGCGATCAGCAGTGCAAGCTGGTCTCTACATTAATGCTGAGCTGAACTCCAGTGAATAAAAGCAGAGAAAAAAACATGAACAGAGATTAGCAACGTGCAAGAGGTAAGGCAGAGCAAAGTAAAAAATCCGAGGCTAGGACAACCACAGGAAATTTGTTGCTGGCAGATGTTTATTTTAAAGTTTTCCAAGACTGACTATGCATACGGACAGTAGCTCTTTCAGCGTGCTGCAAGCTGAATTTGAGGGAGAGCAGAAGCAGCCCCAGGGGATGGCACTAAAAGAAAGGCATCTGAAGATGACACCTCAAAATTGCTTACCACCCTGCAGTGCCAGCTTAGCATGGCATTGCCTCTGGGCTGCCATTCCCCTGCCAGCCTCCCCTCAACAGATAATGGGGAAACAGGTTTGGAGCTTGATGGCTGATCCCTTGGTTTTGACCCACTGTTATACAGACCAATACAGCGTTTCAAGTTCCACCCCTCCTGCAAGAGTAATAAATTCAAATGTTTTAAGTTAGAGGCAGTCATGAGACCTCCTGCATATCAGAAGTCATTACTTTTCATTAGGTGCTCCACTACTGAGCTTAAGATCTTGCGTCACCTTCCAAAAAGACACCTAGTCCTCTCCTATCAAGAGTCTTTCTCAGGGAGACGAAATACTATGACCACCTCATTTCTCTTTTCAGCACCTTCCTTGATTTATCAGCATCACTTAAAAAAACTGGGCTTTAGAACTGGATAGAGCATTGAAATAGCAGATCTGCAGATGCACAAATTGTTTAGACATAAATGGTGGTTAATATTTTGCTTCCTTATGATGCGACTTCAAACTATTAATTTTCTTCATGTAGTTGCAGTACATTATCTTGCAGCCTTCTCAGGACAGAAGATAAATATTAAACAGACTCTTCACTCTGTCATTTTGCTGAAGACCTTGCTATCTCTGTCTGCTAACAGATCTAAACTACAGCTAGGATGTGATCTGTTCCTAACTCACCCATTTCTATGACTATAACCACTACATGTTTTCTCCTGATAGACCTGCCTTTCCATTTCAATTTTCCCTGTTTCATGACATCTTCATATGGATTTGCTATCACTTTTTTCCATTCATACACATTTATTATTAATTTCTTATCAATTCCAGACTGCAGTTCAGACCTGAGTCAGAGTAACCTTTAAGCCAAAGTTTTTCTCATTCTTGAAAGAACACTTGGGGCTTTCTGGCCACTAAATGCATTTTTCCCTAATAAGTCCTGGTTTAATCTTCTATTTTTGTCTGTTTTCCACATCCCTACTCCTATACAATTTCACAGTAATAAATTCCTAGCAAACAGACTTGAAGAGAAGCTTTTCTACAACCAAGAACACCTCTCTCAGTAACATAAGAAAAGCTGCTGAGTCTTGCAATTAATATTTTGAATTAAAAATTAAAAAAAAAAAAAATACAAGTTTGACATTTTGGATACACAGCAACATATTTCTGTTAAAGGATCCCAGAAATATTGGGAATCACGTAACACAAATGAGTATCTTTGTTGCTGGAATCCTACTTTTGGTTTTTGTGCTGAAAAACACATACAAATTGTGAAGTTAAAGATCTACCACCCCTGCACATATGCAGTGTAGTGCAAAGATCTCTGTCTGACACTCAGCATACGAAACCACGAGTTCATTGTCAATGGAACTTTTGAAAATCTGATTGTATTCCAAATGTTCAAGTACACTCACCCATGCACACATTCTCCAACACAAATGGACTTTAAGGTTGAAAACCTTTCAGAATTGTGATTCAAATTTAATAAAGTATAATTTCAAATCCTTTGCATATATTATAGCAGTATGCTTTGAGTATTATTACGTCTAAGGTCTAGAACCTTTACATTTGTTCAAACTTTAAATGTCAGCAGCCAATGTTATATTGAATTCAGCTATTGTATTTCAAATTGAACACATGCTATGTTCTAATTCAGTGTTTTAAAATAAATCATTTACTTTCTAACTTTTCTGCTTTCTATCAGAGTAATTTAACACATGTAGTTTCCTGCATAGCTATCCAATTCACACATCAGCAGGTGGTACACAATTTTTCCTTATTTTTTGTTCCTCTACTGCTGTATAGCATGTTGTGTGTTTAGATAGGACCATCTTATTTAAAAAGCAGCAGCAGAGTGGTACTGCAGGACAATGCCAGTTTCTACAGCATATATTCCAGAGCCCCTTGCATGATCCTGTATCACAGATACAAGTACATGCTTTTGAACGTGATTCTAGTCGCTATCAGATAGACTTTTTATAGATTTTCTGTGCTACTTTGACCATTGCAAATGCTTGCTTTTGCCAACATAGTTGTGATTTCCCTGTGTTTTTCCTGAATGTCTCTACCTTTTTTATTTTTATTTTTTCCCATTGGTTAAAACAACGTGGAAAGAATGCACATGTACACCAAGAGGATGATTCTAGGGTTTTGCATAAAAAGCAGAACTTCACCTAAAATCCCAGACCATACATATATATATAAACTAAACAAAACAACAGCAACAAAATCACCAACCAAACCAAACCAAAAGCAAAACAAAGACACAACCAAAAAGCCAAACTCACACACAAAAAATCCAACTCTTAAACACAAAACACCTACACCACCACCAGGACAGATATATGGACCACCTCCTCCAACCCCCACCAAAATATCAAGAAACAGCAAGTGACTTAAAAGAAGTCAAGTAAACCAGAATGCTATTGTCAGCTGTTGCTGGAGTCAGAAGAAAATTTTCAGTGAGTCAGTCTTGTGTTTCTGTATTGTTTAAAATCATGTAAGTTTATCGCACTTCAGCAAACTACACAAAGAATAATAGTGTTGCACAGCTCAAATGAAGAGTTTGGTTTTTGAGATTAACATTTTTGTTTCCTACAGTAGCAATTATAGGAGACACTAGGAGTTGGCTAGAAAGCTCAGTGCAATCTATAAACACTTATTCATAGAACCACTGGGTGGACACTGTGTTGGAGCCAACTTCTATGCTCAACATTTCCGTTGTGAAACAAGCTTGACATTTCTGTCTGTCTCCTTTTTTTTTTTTTTTTAAAGGACAAGTTAATTTGTAACAGAGATACAACAGTTTGCAACCAACTGTGCTCAAGTTCAAAATGAATTAATGCTATTGAAATAAAGGTAGCAGCACAGTAAAGAGCAAATTGGAAATAACGAGTAATATAAAATGAAGATCTGAATTAGAAAGGCATAAAAAAAGAACATGCATTAGGCAACCAAAGCTTCTTTCCTTTTCCTAATTTCCTCCTACTAATTCTTTGAACTGTAATGAATTGATCAGCTGCTAAATACACGATCACCTCTTTTTAGAAAAAGATTACTATCTTCCATGTTTGTCTTGAAACTAATGTTATCTACTCTTTTTAGAAAATGATACTGGATATCCCTTTCAAACCATGTCAATTCTTTATCTCTGCTGCATTTTGTTGTTATCCTACTCAGATGCATCTCACATTTCACATGGGCAGACGCTATCTAGGGGTCTGGCGTCACTTCTGAAACAAGAGAATTACTGCATCTTTGACCTCTTCACTTACTAAAAAATCAAAAACAAAAAACAAATCTGCTTGCAGCCTAAACTTGTTCAGCAGAGGGCCTTATCAGCTCACATTTTTACGCTCAAAACTCATGGTTGTGTTTATGTGTTGAACAACAATTTCAGTGATAAATATTAGCAACATTAGTAACAATAAGAGATGTCAGATAAGTTTTAACACGAAGACTCAGGCATTCCTTGTAAGCATATTGCTGCCCTGAAGATGGGCTAACCAACCACAGCTCAAGGTCCACAGAGCTCTGGGCTGTTAACATGCCATCAACATCCCCATTTCCTACAGGTGCTCAAGCAGGTATGACAGTCCTCAGTTTCAGAAGTAAAAACAAACCCAAAGCAACTAAGGCAGCCTCCAGACACTTCCAGTGCTGCTGGCATTGCCTTAGTGTGGATCAGTCCAGAAACAATGAAATTAAAATGCACTTCTGGGAACGGTGATGTGTCTGTGCACTGAGTGGATGGCGGCTCAGCCTATCCCTGACAGCTTCCCAGGACTGCCTGGATGCTGTTCGTAAAACTGGAAGAGCAGACAGGGATCCTTCTGTTATTTTCTTTAGACTGGCAGACAGGGCAATCATGCCGGATGGAGGAAGCCCACACTAAAGACCCTTTCTTCCTGACTTGGGAGAGGCCCTAGAAGCAAGCTGAGCCTTCACGTTAGGAAAATACTGAGGAATGGAGTTTTTTTCTCCAACTGTTGTCTCCATACCAAACACTTCAATAGTCACAGAACAAGAGGCTACATCCAGATGTTATGAGGAATGGCTGCTTCTAAGCTATCAGGCCATCCCTTCTCTTCTACACAGTAAAAAGGCAGCACCACTGTCTCCTCTCCCTCTATAAACGATGTGTATTGCCTGTTTCTACTCTGTCAGAGATGCCCTATGTTAACCAGAATGTTTAGATTGCAATCAGTATTCAGAAATGGTTGTTATTGAGCAATTCCCTGCAGAGTCAAAGCCTCAAGAAAAAGACGTAAATACCACAAAACACTATAATTAGCAGACCTAAGTTGGTTAGAAATGGGAATCACAAAAATCTTTCTTGGTAGCAACTTAATTCCCTCAAAATTTTCTGGTCAGGTCCGTGTTAGATTAAGAGCCTTTAACTGTAAAGGGGCTGCAGGAAAGATTGAATCATATTACTTACAGCTTGTTATACATTTTCAAAATTTCTGACAATGATCTGGGAAGAGCACCTTACATAATTATGACCACAGATACGACAGCACCGTGCCTCTACAGAAGACAGAGGAGGGGAGAAGACAAGTGAGCATATCCACAAACTGATCCTGTCTAGGCCAGTGCAAGCCACGCACACCAAGATGTGATGGGAAATACCACTCTTCATTGCAGCCAGGCTGGAAACATTGACAGCTACAAAAACTTCTGATGACAAAGAGATCAAAAAGAACAACACGAGGGACCAAGATATCCTCTACACTTTGCACTATAAATAGATCTTTCCACAATACAAACCTGTGGGATCAGTGCTGCCACATGTATTCAACTTTGCAGCATGTTCTTTTAGCATTTTGAATACCCCTGAATCATGCAATTTGTTTGATATAAAACATTCCATTTCTAGGTTTAAAACACATACAAGCAGAGTTGTATGAAAACCATGGCAAACTTTAAAGCATCTTATGTCTTGTTGCACTTACTCAAATGCCAAAGGGAAAAAAAAAATCTTTTAAACATAACATAACACTCAGCCATTGAACAGTAATGTCTGTTCTCTGAGAGTTAATTACAAGTAACAGCAGAGGATAAAAATAAATAAGTTGATCACAGTTATATGATGCTAAAGCCTTTCTTGATAAACACTTCGAAATGGTGGAGCTGTTAATGATGGTTTAGATGGCTATCTTGAAGAAGCTACTTTGGAGTCCTTGTTTTTATTATGTGATTATTCACACATTTTTCTCTGTTAATATTACTTCTGTAAGAAAGTAAAATCGTTCTTTGGGATATTCACTCAACTCGACTAATATAGAAACTGGAAAAAATGAGTAGAAGGAATGTAAATTGGATATTAAGTGACTCCTTGGTTATTTCATTGAGCAGTTTCAATTTACAGATCCTCTCCTGACAAACGTTCACATGACCCCAATGGTCATATTGGTGACCCTTTCCCTCAGAACCATTTCACCACGGTATTGATCACTTGTTTAATGTATCCTCACCTTGGGAATTTTTTAGGCTCCATTTCTGCTGCTACCTAAGGATCTGGCTGAGCCAGTCTGTACTATTTACATTCAATTTGCTTAAAAACGAAGAGAAGTTTTCTGCTAAGGAAATCTAGTTTTCCACAGATTTTTGTCTTCAACTTTTATCTGTCTGGTAAGGTGCAACTGCTAACTAATCTCTCCCATGTTAGGGCACAGACCTTACAAAACGGAGACCATCTTTTGAGCAGGCTTTCACACAGTGTCACAGCATCTCTCTTTAGCCATTTGAAGTACTGAATCTGCCTGAAGATCTCAACCACTTTGCTTAACTTCATTGGAATAGACCCATTGGTTCATGAGTTACTAGGGTAAAAGGAGACACAGACAGATGCAGACAGTGTGCTGTCACATGGCACATTTCTTCAAAAGGCCGTTGCAGAAAGCTGTGGGTAAGCAACAGAGTCAGTGCTATGCTGTATCTAGGGCAAAGACAAATCTGCCTGCAGCACAGTACAGGAGCTCTAAATTCGATTGCAAGATCCTCCACATGCTTCCAGTGCAACTCTGAACAAGTCACTTTGGTATCTTCGTGCCCCATCTAGCTTTATGACTCGTTTACCTTTTATGTGTTTTTGAGTGAGGATCATCACTTATGACAACTTTTCTCAGTATCTAGGACATCTGGACACCAATCCCTGTTGGAATTCTGAGTGAACCGGTGTAATAGAAACAGCTACATGACAATCTAAGGCTTGTCTATTTTAATTAGGTAATAGTTAATGTGGAAAAAATATTTTTGTTCCACACTGCAAACTAACAACTTGTATGAAAATCTTTGTCTACAGTAAATACCTTTTGCGTAGAGCATCTTAGCATTCAAGAGCATTCAGCTGGAAAATGGCTGTGCTGTTAAATTATACTCTCACCTATTCCACACGCCTTCTCTAGTAGACAAGTCCGTAGTGTTAGAACACGGAGGATTATAATGATATTTAATATAAAGAGAATAAGTGTAAAAAACAGCAAAGTATTTTTTCATAGCTGTATTATAACACAAACTCTCCTGGTGTGAAGTGCATCTGCACACATCCTGACTGATGTGTATAATAGCTAAACGGTTAAGATTTTATTGCCTCAAACAAGCAAAAGCTTAATAATGAAAACTATCTATTTTTAAAGAACAACAACAAAAAAGAACATATATTTCTACTATTCAGTATGTTTTAAGATAGAGGTAAAATCCAAAAAATTGTTTTAATATCTTAACTTCTACGCTTGCATTAAAATGCGGTCTGTGATCACTGTAATAATCAGCAAGATTCAGTCTGAATGTCATATCAAGATAATTGCCATCTTTTAGTATTGAAGAAAAAGCTACCTTTTCAACTTCAATCGAAAAGAATTTAAAATCACTACAGCAGTTTTAGGTTTTGCTCTCTAAGTAGTGTGGGTGAAACATCATGGAAAATTAAAACATATGCTAAGGAAATTTGCTAAGAAGCTATTACACCTATTACAAATTATTATTGTCTTTCCTTAGCAAGTCTTTAATACATTATAAATGTGTCAAAAAAATTGAAGGAAATTACTCAAAACTCCTTACAACTCTAAAAGATCCTATCTATTTCAGGAATAACGGTGGCTTGCCTAAAATCAGAAGGACATTTTGCCCGAGTGTCACTTTGCACTACTGAAGCGTCGCAGTGCAGAGAGGATTGCTGGTTCTGCCAGACTTTTCTGCAGCCTTCCCATCAGGCTCAATGATGCCCCAGCAGCTGCTGACAGGCAGCAAAGAGCAGTGGGAAAGCTGGAGATCGAGCTACTGGAGACTCCTGTTCCTGCAGAAAGTGGGGCCTAATGCTAAACATTTGGACACTTCAACATAGAAGATAATGAGCTCTACAAGACAAGGAGCTGCCAGGTTTTACCAAACTGGGTTTCAGCATCTCATTCTCTGCACTACACAGACAACGGAAGCAGCCAGAAAACAGCAGAGGGCAATAGGGGCACCAGCAGCCTGTCTGCGGGCGAAGCTTCAGGGCATGAAGTTTAAACAGGTGTGCTGGCTAGAGGTGGTGAGTGGCAGCCCCACTATAAAAGGCAGCGGATCCCCGGAGTGCTCTCATATCTCAAGCCAGCATGCCTTCAGCCTGGGCCGCTGAGCCGAGCTTCACCAATATATTGAGTACAAAGGGTACTGTGTTGCCCCACTATTTATTTTTCAAACCATGCACGTTTTATGGTTTTGGTAGATGATATTGTTAGGCTATGTTACCTAAATACATCTCACCTGCAGTTCACCTTTCCTGTCATTCTTGACCAGATTTCTGTGTAAATCTGAGGTACAAGTTACATTGATAAACATGAAATATGTTAGCAAATTCTTTGTATATCTAATACATCTACCAATAAATAATTTTTATTCATGATGTGAAAATGCTACTGATTTAATCCAAATTGGTATTTCAAGTCTTTAATTAAAAATTTTATATTTCATATTTTTATAGAGCTTTTTATACTGCAATTAAACGATGATTTTTAAAATGATTAATATTGTTCTTTGCTCCATCACCATATAACAAGCATTTAATAATATCCAAGACATTAGCTACTATGTTATGCTATCAACAACTCTCAGTGATAGGTTTCACTTTGGTTGACAATGTGTTAATGAAAATACAGCAAGCCACATATCTTTGTGATATCTTTATGATTAGCAAAAAGTAGAAATGAGAGAGTAAAAACATTTGCTCACCTCCAAAAAATGCTCCCCCTTGTTGTTTTTATTTCTTTCTAAGCTATGAGACACAGAAAATTACCAAACAAGATGCAAGCAAATGGCTCCTGAATATCAGATTTTTTTTTTTTTTTTAATTTCTGTATCATTTTTCTTTTGAAAAAAACCTCAGTGGTAGTCATAGACTTTCAAAAATACATTTTGGGGGATTATTTCATAAACACATTTGATCATGTTAATTTTCTATTCTTAAGTACGTCATCATCCAGCAGCAGCGTGAGATGCTCATTTTCTGTGAACTTGTGCTGAGGGCCTGATTCTGAGAACCTGCCGAGCTCCCTATTGATCGCAGACTTTGAAGCAGCAGTGTTTTTCAGGGCTACTCATGGCTGTCAAAACAGCTGAAGTATTAATGATATGATGTGGCTCTTTAATTCTTTCAATTTTTCTTTTGTTGTCTCCCTGCCTTCTATCTGTAAGACGCTAGTGCCTGATGGATACAAGGAACATAAAGAAAGGATAACTTCTTCCCAGGAATGCTATTCTCTTCATCTTCTGCAGTTTTATTTTTGTACTTTAGAGTGAAATATTCCTACTGTGAAGCCAGATGTTCTATAATCCTATTTTTATACAGCCCACAGGAATCAAATTCCAGGTGAAGTCTCTTCCAGGATCACTTGAATGATCAGTATATTCAGACTTTAAAATCAGATAAGAGTTTAAGGCAAAAGTGAAATGTGCTTTTGCTAAAACAAAAATGCTCCATCTAATATCACACATATATATATACAGTAATATTCCTTTGCTAAAGAAATGAAGGCACATGTTTGTTACCACACTGGTATGGAAGACAAGTGACATCTGTTAAACGTTCTGCTGCAATACAAAAAGGCAAAATATACAAAACTCCGAAGCCTGCATATAGACAGCCTCCTATATATAATCACCAAATTAAGAGCAACACAGTTCTACAAAGGGCCAACAAAGAGCAGCTCTACTAGGATCAGTGGGAATTTGCTGAACAAAAAAATGTTCAAGGTCCCCTTTAAAATTCCAGATACTTTCCAAAATCAGGTATCTTGCCACAGGTCTTGTATTTTGACAGAAAAATCTGATTTCATATTTGCTGTCTCCTCATTTGATAAGCAAATCATCACTATCATGTCACAGCAGAAATTTGCTACTGTTGTATTAAAAACAGAAGTGAACTAATAAGGAACATTTCGAAGAACCAAAATCTTACTCGTAGAGCTGGATTAGTCATATTATAAAGTAACAATAAATGCTTTAAAGTTACACAGCAGAAGTTTCCATCATAAATAAGAGTTAAGATGAGCACACTGCCTTTGTCCATACGCACGGGTTTATCATCAAACTCTCTTCCCTAGGAGCAGGTTGTCACCCGCCCTGGTGGCAGCATTGCCCAACACAACATCTGTATTCAAAGTCATGCAGTAGGACAAACGCTCATGTTATATGCACTTGCAAAATAATTTTAGTTACTGGTCTTGATAACTGCACACAGAAGCCACTGCCCTTCAAAATTGCATCAATAACCAGCAGGAGGCCAGCCACAACGTAGGCTGCCCTTTCTGATGTCAAAGAAGTTGTTTCACTCTGTAAACAGTTGGTTCCACTCTTTACCCTTGAATGATAGGGTTAAATTTCCCACACGGAAAATCAATACAAAGACCCACAGGGCAGAAGTACCACTGCAGTCAGAACACTAAATAGCTGCTATATGGTAGTAGGGTTTCTAATGGCTAAAAAGAAACATGTTTTTAACAGAAATTTCTTCCTACCTTGGTAGAGACTGAAAGGAAAATAAGATATATGTTGAAGAGCAGAGTAGATTATTACATGTTTTTAAAGCAGGAAAAAAAGCATTAACGTAACAGAAGTAGGTCAAAAAGATTCAGGCATATTGGAAGATGAATTGCACTGGCTATATTCAGCTCAAGCTTGTACCACCTTCTCTTTTCATCTCTTCCTGAAAGGAAGCACACACAAACAACACAGCCAAACAAGAAATCACTCAGTCCCAGTGGGTGGGAAAATCTAACTGTACACATCTGAATTAGCTCTAGTTCAAGAATTTTGTGTATTCAAAAAGAATATGCATCCTTGTTTGATCTAATACTGTTACCTCATATATTGTACTACCTAAGGCCATGCCTAGAATTTGACTCTTCATCTTCTCCCAGAATATGTTTTCATGGGTTGTGTTGTAATTGGACTCGGTCCTATCTGCTAACTTGCAGTTTTTGACTGCCAGCAGTATCAAGCTGTTTTCTGAAATCTCAAGATCCTGGAGTCAAGTGATTAAACGAGCCCCTCTGCTTTCTTAAAAGCAAAAATAAAATCCTAAACCCATAAACAAACAGCAAAACAGAAGGTTACTAGCTCTTGTAGTTATTGAGACAGAAGCTTGAAAATTTCAGAGTATACCTTGGAAGCTGTGATGCAGAGAACAATTCATATCTGGAGGGAAAAAAAATACGTCAAAACTTAGGTAATTTGGAGAATAACGTATATACTATTGAATCTTTAGAACAGCAAAAAACAGAACCCTTTTCAACTTCATCCTCTGGAAATATTGCAGAACACTAACCTATATTCATGGCTGTGTTTGCCCACACATTCTAGTACCTCTCCCTTCCAAAAACTAAAAATGTCTACAACCACAAACATTTTTATCCTATTCTCCCTATTATATCTATTTTGTTTATGCCTATAAATTGCACTTAGTCTTCACCAGATGGCAGAATCTTTCAAGAGTATCTTATGCTAGACACTGGCAGTTCTTAACATCCAGTAAGACTCAGATCTGTATGGAGAATGTAGGAGCTGCTACTGTAACTGTCAGCCCACATGAAAGCATTGGAAGCTGCCATTCTGGTTCCTATCAATTACTCACAATTAGTATTTCTGGAGATAAATCAGTAACATTTACATCTCAGCTTACAAATTAAAATATTAAATTTATTTCAGATCAAAATAACATGAGATTTAAAGCATTTAAATATTAATGACCCTTGGGCCCAAAGCTTTAGACACTGAAGAACTCTAAAATTTTTGAGATTGCCTTTAAGCCAACCATACTTATTCTCTATTTGTTTTCTTTTCATTTTCCATCTTCTGGTCATGTTCTGTGTGTCTTCTCAAGAACTTGATTCAGTCATGATAGAGAGAAGCTTCCTTTGCTTTCTAGAAGCCCACCCACATCTATGATTTCATTTCAGAAGCTAAGCCTTAGGGAGAAAAACCCACTCTCACAAGCATTACCACACTATGGTTTTGTGGCTTAATGTGGTGGAAGCAGTTCAAAATGCTCACCTGGAAGACATATGTAGTGCCATTCTCCTTAATTCTTTTGAGCTGTCCCAGTGGAAATTCCATTATAACAGCAAAATTAGCAGCGGCGTTTGTTTATTATTTTCAAAAAAGAAAAAATAATAATAAACAATTGAAAGAATTAAAAAGATGTGAGTCATATAAATGCTCTGAGTCATTGTACCACATAGTCTGACTTCACTACTAAGCTGGCTTGATCTTAAACTGCTGCCCCACATCCTGTCAAACAGCTGGCACCTCTCCTCAGAAACAACATTTTAATGGTTCTTTTATTTCACATACCAAATATTGCACTTTTTGTTTTGTAAACAAATCAAACATTTCCTTACAAAATGAAGATTGGTTGAGCTGCTGCACACTAGAATAAAGGGATTTCTGATCAGCTACAAAAGCCTGATTTCTGCATTGCACCTTTTTGATTTCTCCTCTTTTAAAATCATGTGGGATACCCATTATCACTACTCCTGCTGATTGAAACCACACATTTCTGTAATTTCCACTTTCTTTTACCTTAAGGATGCAAGCACAACAAAGTGGCATATATAAACATCATGTAAACATGTTCAGTAAGTGAGAGCAAATATGTAAATTGCCATTATTGATTACAATTTCTCTTCTGCTTGCATGAACGTATTTTTACATTTGAGACCTGTTGCAAATCTGCATCATGCTTCTCAGACACCTTCTAGGGAACAGTTCCATCAATGATTATCTAAAATACAGCCGTCTGAAATAGGTAACCAAGCAACCAAATATGCCCCCATTATGAAAGCCAGGGAACTGACTAAATCAGGACAATTCATGCAAATACTGTCTTCCCAGTAAGACTCAGATAATGAGAGGAAACTCCACAGAAGTTCCAGTCTTCCCATTATTGTTAGTGCAAAGGATAATGTCTGAAACTAAGCATGTGATTATCATTTAACTTGATATATATGGATTGCTAAAATGTTCCACCAAAACGGTTAATGAAGTTGGATTTTCATTAACACAAGATTTGTTCTGAGTAGAGTCTATTTTCCCCCTTAATTTGTAGAGAAACAAGAAACCCTAAAGTGTCCAACTTGCAGACACTAGGGAATTAATGTCTTCTCTCAGTAGAGCCTTCCTGGTAGCCCAGGTGTTCCAAGAAGGAAGAATGCCATGGAACACATCTAAAATGCACATGGAGACATGAAAGAAGTTTATAAGGAGAACCTAACGGCTACACAACATATGTCTTGGGGTGTTTTGCTTCAGGGTCATTCTAGTCTTGTCCAATGGTCTGAACATCATCTAGCATCTAGGTGTAAAGCCTGTTCCTGAACTGCATCCTCTGATTAGTTTCATGCAGGAGAGATTCACTTTGCACTTCACAGTTTCTCTGTCAGTCATCAAATAAAAACACATGGAAAATAACTGGCAGGTTCACTTCAAAAGTGCACTTCTGGTCCAAACTGAGATGCAAGCACAACGGCATCCTGAAATGTCCAAACAAACTACTGCAGCATAATAAAATTTACAGATGAAAAATCATTCACCAGAAAACAAAGTCAGCATCTATTGAAATGCTGTCCTATAAAATGCTCATGAGAATGATTTTTTTTTTAACTGATGAATTTTCTTATTCTCAAATACTACTGCAATATCTGGAAATTTCAGTAGTAGGAATACTTCAAGTCTGTGTAGATTATGCGACAAAAATCTTTGGATCATTTTATACAGTGGTCTTCAGTTACAGCCAAGTGAAGACTAACCTAAGCTTTGAATATTCATCAATTACTTTCATTTTCACTGCAGCTTGTTTATTTGCAGAAATGGTGTTAATTTTTGTAAGCAAAATCACACCGTTAACTGCTTATGGACTGGGCTGCCTATGATAAATAGAACACAGTAAAGTCATACTTCTTTAACTGATTAGAATAAGTATAAAAATAGATTTTTCAAGTCGTGCTTTCACTGCATATTTTTCAGTCTAGATTCCAATTTCAATATGACAATTTCACAGAGTGAGATACTGTTCAATGTGGGAAAACGATCACTGACAAATAGAGTGATTTTCCTTTTGTTCCAGGAGAACTAAGGAATCAAAAAAGAAGATTGCAGTAAATCTTGAAATTGATGGAAATTGCAAGGGAGACATAATTCTGTATAAATATTAATACTGTAAACCTCTAGATTTTGTCCTCTCCCAACATCTACCATATCACAAGCTTTTTTTTTTTTTT
>VXAV01008370.1:419337-430545 GCA_013399715.1 Alectura lathami | reverse complement strand
ATTTTTTTTTTTTTTTTTTTTTTTTTTTATCACCTCATGCATATTTGAGGTCATTTCTGTATAAAATAAGAGAATACAGAACATTATTTGGCAGGACAGTGTAGACTGGTACACTTCATGAGAAGAGCTAAACATTTGCCATCTTAAATCAGATCAAACTTTTTAAAATTCCTTCTCTTTCTTGACTTCAATGAGTTTTAAGGGTTGTGCAGAATCTTGATGATAAACTCAGAATGAATTCAGAACCTGTCTGTGAGCATTTTTATTCCAAGGAGATGAACGACTGGGCACACACATTTTAGGCAGATTAAACAGTTAAATAAACCTACTTGGCTTCAAATTTCTGTGCAGATGCTGCCAGCCTTAGAGGTTGGTTCAATGTGGATTTTAAGCCCTTTAGAAAAATCGCACAAGTTGTTCTTTTAAACGGAATGGCAAGCAGCCATTTCTAACTATAATGGCTATCTGCCTTTATCTCGGATGACAACCATATAAGATGTCTTCTGAGGAAGTAACATTAAGTTCTAATAGCTCACACTCACTCAGGAAATAACATGTTTGGGGTAAATCTTTTCATTTTCTTTCAGTAAAAATTAAGATAAAAAGGCAAAGAGACATCTTTTAAAGTATAATTTGTAAATGTGCAATTGTTTGGTATAATTTTTAATGTGCAAAATATAATGGCACATTATTTTCATTTAAAATATCATATAAATAGAGATAAAATCATACGGCAGGGATCATAGAATGCTATGAGTCATGTTATTTACATATGGCTGGATGAAATATGTAATTTTCTTTCAATGCAATTTTTCTATCCAGTCAGTAACAAAACTGCTGAAATAGCTTGGGACATTTACTTCCAGAAGAAACTCCTGTTGCTAAAATGAGCCCCCATATATAGCTGTATTTCTCAAACATACCTTGTCATTTTATTTATAGGTCCACCTAGATTCAAGCTTTACCAACATTATTAATGCTGTGCACACCTCTGTCTGTCCAAGACAAAACAAAAGTGTGAAGAGTTATTCACATTAAAGTAAAATCTTACAGAAGGTAAAATAAACAAGCAATAGAGCAGAACATTTTTTTTTTCCAAGTCTGATGAACCAAAAGATTAAATACTGGCAAATGCAATGCTGCTTTTCAGTTCTGCTGTACAATCTCATTTCCTGCTTCATGCCAATCACTATACTGTCACTGCAGTGAATGTCATCGGGAGCTCCCATTAATCAACTCAACAGCGAACTGTTCATTTAAAACATTGATGATCATGCAATAGCCAGCAAAGTTTAAAACAACATAATTAGAAGTAATCATGACCTTTTTTTTTTTTTTTTTTTTCCCCCCAAGGTCAAAAGTTGCTGTATGCAGAGAGATGCAGGATTTTCCCTGTTGCGTACTCCCAGATTTTCAAAAGGAATCCCTCAAGAAAAGGGATTTAAAAATAGGAGCACAATGGACTGTGGAAGAACTCCAAGAGAGTGAAAACTGTCTTAGAAACTGTAAACAAAGAGCAGTTATCAGTGGGAAATACTTGGAAATCCCATGGAAACAGACCAAATAATATTTTATGAATTGGCTCCTTTAAGCTACATTTTGTAGACTTTCAAATAGACTTTGGAACACATGTTGTCAAGATCTGCTATGTAAAATAGTCAGCTTAACCTTTCTCACTATGCTAATCGCCTAAATTAAGAGAAGTACATCTGAATGCAATGGTTTAGAGACGAACTCTCACAGTGTCACAGCTTTGGCTTCACAGGTCTCACAGTCACCCACACCCGGATCCAACTTATTTGCTTAGCTCAGTTCTCAAACTTTGCAGTTTACAGGAACGGAGCAGACACTTCCTCCCTCACACCCTGAAGACATTGAAAGACTTTTTCTTTTTAAGAAGAAACACAAAACTGCTTTTCATGGTTACGTAAAGTACAGAACACGACTGCGTCACCCCAGCTCCAGGCTGAATAGCCCAGGCACCAGCCAGGGCAAGCGCTGCTTCCTGCCAAGGCCCTGCTCTGCCCTGCCCACGGGGAGCAGCGGGTGCGCTCAGAGGAGGGAGGCCCTTTCACCTGCTCTGGGTACCAGGAGGTGCTGCTACTTGCCCCCTGAGAAAAGGAATTGGGTTTGAGGAGCAAAATGCTGTGATGCTGCCAATGCCATGCGCTGACCAGCAGACACACACTGCTCGTTTTTGTACCTTGGTTTGCCTGCGAACCAAGAACGTGGCACTATCTGCTAGAGGTACAACAGAGTGCGTGCTGGCATCTGCTGGCACGCTGCAGACTTCTCACTAACAGTGAAAGTCTCAGTCTTAAACAGCAAAATTTACCAAACAGCTGTAATTTTAGATTCCCGTTAGTCATACCCCTCTCAGTTGTGCAAAATGCCTCATTATAGGACATCTTCTGTAAACACATTGACATGGCATTTACCTTCTTCTCCAAGTAATTAGCAAAGATGCTAAAAACAGACAAAGGGAAAAATCCATGGGTTGCTATGAAAAGCGGCGTGGACAGGGTATATATTTATCTTAATTAAAAAAGGTACCAGCACCTCTAGAATCACCCTGTGGCCTAAAGTTCCGAGTTCTGTTTAGGGGAAAACAAATTCCAGATTAAGTAACACCAGACACAAAAAGTTCCATAAAGAAAAGCCTTAATTTTCTCAGTGCTTGTTAAAACTTTACAGCTTTGATCCTAACATGGTGCTACTTAAAAAAAAAAAAAAAAAAAAAAAAAAGGGTAACTTGGCTCTTCTACACAAGTTTTTATGTTACTTCATGACCTTGTTACTCACTGATGTTTTCTAATATTATACTTCTTATTTTTTACAGAAATACTGAATGTAAGGTCATAGGAATTTCACTGGGGGAGGTACACAAGACAAACATATTTTAAAAATTTCAAGGTGACCTCCAGTTGAGACTTTCTCTACAAAACTAGGCAGGCCACAACACATTAATAGAGCATTAAAGTTGTGATTATGTAGAAATATTGAACAGCTGAAAATAAGTTTATACTTCTAAAAATAAACCACTTAAAGACTGTCATTTCCACAAGTTCTTGAAATTTACTTGCTTTTGGGGTTTGATAAAAGAAAAAATGCCAAGTACCATGCAGCCCAATCTAATAAACAGTGAACTGAATGGGATGACTTCGGATGACTTAAATATTTTTCTGCTGACTGCATCTGTGGTGACAGAATTGTTTGAGCTGCCTCCTTTGAATAATTAGAGTTTTAAAAAGATCCTAGGCATGACGAAGCCAAGATGTAAAAAAAATAGCTCCTGTCGGGATCGTTTAGGCACTTCAAATTTGCAGAGGAGGGTTCTGGTCTGAAAAAAACACCTACCATGTTTTTTTCTTTACTGATTTGGCACTGTCTTAATATTAAGGTAGAGATGAAACTTCAATGTATATATATATATATTTGATTGCAATGTGTATTATGTGAACTTGCCCTTTTTAATTACTGTTTTTCTAGTTTTTCCATTTCCTGTTCATCACAAAAGGGAAAAAACCCTGGGATGCTGCACACACAATAATGTCACCTACTTAAAAGAGCTGCTGCCTATCACAGAAACCTCTTTAGGAAAATCTCTCTTTCAAACTAAACACAGCAGTCTAAAATAAGTTTTTAAGAAAGACCGTATTTTAGGCTCACTTGGTTATTTCAGCGGATTTTTTTTTTTTTTTTTTTTTTTTTTTAAATAATAGGCACAAAGTGGAACCTTTTGCAGTTAGTTTTCAAAAACAGCTATCGGAAAACATGAAGTGTTTATGAGTTGCTTCCTACTATGCAGCTTCATAGTAAAAGCAAGCTTGTTTGGATAACTAGCAACTTCACACTCTTAAACAATTTCAAGAGCTACTGCAGAGATACATTTTACCCAAAACTCTAGTACTGATGAACCAGAATCATATCTATTCTAAAACAGTTAAGCTTCTTGCTGCCACTGACCTAGGATGAATCTGAAATGACTATATTTGTTTGTTAAAAGTATAGCGTGCTTCCATGCTGCCAGTTCAAAAAAATAAAAATAATAAAAAAAACACCTGCCTTTTTTTTTTTTTTTTTTTTTTTTTAATGTATACTGTGGGAATTTACCCTCCCAATAGCTCTCCAAACCAGTGTAAAACGCAAGAACTAGTGAATTCTTCCAGGTAGCAGGATGAGAACTAGGATCAGGGCTCTCCCAACCAAATACAGAAGCATTGTGTAAAGTGGCTTTTTTGTTTCTCAGAGACTCAAGACACCAGTGCCCTCACCTGTACCGTGACCTTTCTTTGCTACTAAAAATCCTTGCTGCGCTACATTTTCCATCAGGTACTTCACAGAGCGGGCTGGTGCTGCTTACTTGCTGCCCGTAGCCCTATGGCAAGCCATGGCTTTCCCTCCTGCACAACTATTGCTGTCAGCCAGCATTATGAATTTAAGCAGCACTCATGCATAGTGTCGCACACTGAATAATATCTATTTTTATATCTCTATATAACACCAATTAAAGTAATAATATGCTGCTACTTAGGTCACCATGACAGCCACAGCAGCATTTGATCATTTGGTCATTTTAATACAAATTAGATCTTATATAAAATTCTCTGTTCGTAAAAACTCTTGTCAGAAACTTGCTATAGAAAATTCTAAGGTTAAAAATCAATTTGTCCACTCCAATGTTATTCCTTTGCTTTCACTATTCCTAAGCTGAGTTTGCTGTCAGGAAAAGGATGCAGCTGTTTCCCAATTAAAAATAACAGAACCTTTCAGAAGTTCACAGAACAGAATAGAAAGGTTTGGGCTGGAAAGATCCTTTAAAGGTCATCTAGTCAAAGCTCCCTGCGATGGGCAGGGCTGCCAGCCACTAGACCGAGTTACCCAAGGCCTCATCCAACCTGGACTTGAACACCTCCAGGGACAGGGCATCCACAGCTTCTCTGGGAAGCCTGTGCCAGCGCCTCACCACTCTCTGAGTAAAGAATTTCCTGCTAACATCTAATCTAAATCTATTTTCTTTTAGTTTAAAATAATTGCCCTTGTCTTTCCACTATGTGCCCTGGTTAAAAGCCACTCTCCATCTTATAATCTCCTGTTTAGTACTGGAAGGCCACAAGAATGTTTCTGTGGCTTTTCTTCTCCAAGCTGAACAGTCCCAACTCCCTCAACCTTTCCTCACAGGAGAGGTGCTCCAGCCCTCTGATCATTTTGATGGCCCTCCTCTGGACCCGCTCCAACAGCTCCACATCCCCTCTGTGCTGGGGGCCCCAGGCCTGGACACAGCACTCCAGGTGAGGCCTTCCAAGGGCAGAGTAGAGGGGGACGATCCCCTCCCTCTCCCTGCTGGCCACCCCTCTCTTGATGCAGCCCAGGATGCCATTGGCCTTCCTGGCTGCAAGAGCGCACTGCTGGCTCACGGCCAGCTTTTCATCGATCACAACGCCCAAGTCCTTCTCCGCAGGGCTGCTCTCAAGGAGTTCTTCTCCCAGTGTGTACACACGCCTGGGATTGCCCCGACCCAAGTGCAACACCTTGCACTTGGCCTTGTTGAACCTCATCAGGTTCTCATGGGCCATGAACCTCACTGCTTTTCCTCATGGCTTCCATGGCCAGAAATCTCATTTGACTTTTAATGTCATTTATCTTACCTAGCAAAAATCCTCACAACACAATATTTTGGTTGTGTAAGGATATCTCTTAAGTAAGCCATTATAGCTTGTATGTCACTATTACATTATAAGAAAACTTATCTTTCGTTCACTAGAATATTATCAAATACAGTCCAGTAAGTAAATGAAACATGTTCCTAAAATTATTTGCAAATACTTGGCACAGTCATGTAAGTTCACTAAATAACTATGCTAGGAACAAAATGAATGTGTGATAAAATACATAAATGTTGATAAAGAAAATGGAGTCTTTTCTCTGGCAAAACTCACGCGCTACCTGATCTGATTTTCAAGCAGAACTCCTCAGTTAAAGTTCTGAAAGGAAACAGTTTTAGAAGAAAACTACGCTCTCTGTTATTACAAATAACGAAAGATAGGCACAGAATGGAGTGAATTTATAGTTGTGTGTCACTCCTGGGACTCTGCTTCTGTTCATAAACAACTCAGATACACTCTCATGGTTTGTGCTGTTAGCAGAGCCCCTAGAGGAACTTAAAACTCTGTATTCATGCAGCAACTATCCATTATGCTATATATTTTAGATGATGAAATTATCACCCAGGAGATACATTCTCAAAACATTACATGGGGTTTTAGCTCTGTGACTCCCCTTGATTTGAATGGCACACGTGGTTAAACCCTTTGCAAACCTTTGAGAATTTAGCTTTAGATGCTTATCTTGGTGGCAATATCACAACTATTAAGCTGTAATGCTCCTCCCTGAAGCACCATTGTTGAGTCACATGCTTGATTCTGCTGTCTTAGTCCTCCTGAAGAAAACTCTTTCCCTCCCCATTCATCAAATTATTCAATTAAAACCAATGGGACTACATGCATAAAATGAGGCTATTCACTAAAATAATGGTGACAGCATTGATAAACACATCTAGAGTCACTAGAATTGTCTTTGTAAAGATTATCAGCTGCAGTACTTACACAGCACATGTCAATTCTACGGAAGGTATGTTTTGAATTAAATCATGCGTCTCAGTTTACAAAGGGCTATTGTTTGCCACCTCACGGAAATAAAAGGACTGAAACTGATTTCCAACCATGGCAGGATAGCCCAATTTTTCTGGGAGCAGTCATGTGCCAAGAAACCTGTCTATAAGGCACTCAGATGTCAGGACCTCTGTAAAAACAATGGAAAACAACGAGTTGATGGACTTCCTTAATCTCATGACATTGTGGTACAAACAGGCAAACATCACAAGAGCAGTAAGAAAGGCAGTTGCAACTCTACTATTCCCATGAAAAAAAGACAAATCAACAATGGTAACAATAAGAGCCCCACCTATCTGCAAAATATGAAGCCATCAAATAAGAAGTATTCACGGCAATTCTGGAAAGGAAAGCAAACATCTTTAGTCAGTGCTGACAGGTAAAAAGGGAACACTCCTTCCTTACTCGAAATTTGATTCGCTGTTTCATTCTAAATATTTATTTTCTTAATGAACTGCCATTTTCACCCTTTCCTTGTTATGAGCATGTTTGCAATGTAAAGCAACATGTGACATCTGTCTATGCCTAGAGCTGCTCTCTGACTTCTGCCTGACAGGACCCAAATATTCCCTTTTGACTCTACCTCCAAAATAATTTCAGCAGCAATGGAGAGCAGAATGACTTTTTGCTCAAAGCATGGACAGGAGACAAGTTAATGAGAGAGACACAGAGACAGAGAGGTTGCAAGAAAGACTGCCATTGACACAAATGGTGTTGTCTCCAACCAGCAGGATCCCCCTTCTCCTGTTTTATGTTTTAAGTTTCTTTAGAGACCATCTGGCCCTCTGTGTATTCTCTCTCATGATCTTTCTGCCATCTCTTTTCTGGCACTGCAGCCGTGCCCTTAGTGGTGATGTTAGCCTGAATTTCCTCTCTCTCACCTCTATCCTTGTGTCCCAATGGTCGCAGGGGTGAGGGTGCGTGTAGAAAAAGCAGTGCTGGAAAAAACTGCTGCAAAACCTGGAAGAAACTTTAGCAGTTCAGCATTACAGTAATTCCTCTGTTCCTGATATTTTTCTTAATTTCATCAGATGCTCCTAAACTCCCAAGGAACACTAAATCCACAAAAACAGACTGGTTCCTGTTGGCTTCGAAAGCCAATGCTTGTTACTCTGACCCATTTAACATCCTTGCATTGTCTAGCAGACAAGGCTTTTAGCACTCTGGACAGTCATGTCCCCAGCACACAGCTATGGTAGGACGTGAACTGAAAAGGTGGGGGCAACATGCATGCCCATCAAGCAAAGAACAAGGGTGTTCTAACAACAACCATTTCAAAACACATTGAATGCACTTCAGCATACCCACTGAGTTCTCTTCAATATAGAAAATAAAAACCAAACAATTGACTTAATTCAACCCGCACACAGAAGATTCAGTGAATTCTACAGGCCAGCAGCAAAACTATTTCAATAATTAAAGAGAACAGCCAATCTTCACAAGCCTCACAATCTTCACAGTCTCCACAATTTCTGTTTCAGACTAAACAGTCTTTCCTCTCCAGACAGCAAAATGCACTGTTTTTTATTAAGTCAGATAAATTATTTTCTTTGGTCAACATCAAAATAGCGTTTATCATTAAGTTCTCTGAAGTAATACACTGACAGTGGCTGCTGACTTTAAATTATAAGTATGATAATACAGAAATTTAGTTCCAGTTATTTTTCTGCCCAGCAGCTAAGAAATTAGTGGCAATTGCAATTGAAAATCTGTTCTCTTTAATGGTTTTTCCAGAAAGTAGCGCCTCTCAGATGCTGTACTGCTTATAGAGGCTTTTCATAATGGCAAATGGGCAGCTGCACTTGCTCGGATTCCTAATGTCCAAAGCAATTTAATGCCAACTACCATTCCTGAAAGCCTCCAAAATTTCCTACAAATCCAAATTCAATTACACTAGTAGAGTCTGATCAGTGATTACATGAGTAGTCTCTTGGTATCTGGGACACAGTTTAAAGCCACAGATGCAGCACTTTTAAGTGTTTTTCTGCATTAGGGATGCTAAAGCATAGAAGACTTGCACCAGACAATCTTCCTTGTTGCAAAACTGCCCCTCATCTACATTTATTTGCCAGCTACAGACACTGAATAAAATGTAGGCTGAAATGCACGTATGAGAACAGAGAAGTACAGGTAGCTTTGGCCACGGGGACACCAGGACCCTGTAAATGCGTGCAAGTCCTTTTAGATTTCAGTAATGAAAAGTATAAATACAGATAATGAAGCCTAGTGATGCAACAGATGAGCAATAGTAAGATATGTAATATATATATGAAGGAGAAAGGAAAGGGAAAAAAAAGGCTATCTTCTGCAAAGTGGCGGTTTGGGGAAGAGTATGCACAAAGAGGCCACAAACACACATCTGTTTATACCTTCAGCTGCAGCAGTCATTGCCTCCAGCTTCTTGTGTGCCCTTCTCTGGTGGTTAGCAGCTCCCGATCTACTGTTGGATATGCCTATCCATCAAGTGCCTGTACCCCTTTTATATGAAGGATAATAAACTTAGAAAGGCCTAACAAAGAATATTGCATTACCCAAACCAGTAAGGTAACTGGAGGCAGGAGGCAAGGAAATCAGCAATCAGACACAGCCTGCCATTTGTCATCATCTACAATCATCGGTGACACAGGATTATAGAAGAAAATTACTGGAAGACATTAGGATTTTACTCGAACATCTCAGAATTATATTAAAGTCATATTTGCAGCAATACACTTACAGAAAATTAATGTTCTCTCTGTCGCTGCAGGAAAAGCGTAGGAGAAGCTGCAGGCACTTCAGACAGACTCATCTATCATTCAGTATCAGGACCTGGTTTGGAGGCTAGTTCTGGGCTCCCTCAGTTTCCAGTAACAAGCCAGGGGTCCTTATCCATTTAAGACAAGACCTGTCACAAACCTGGCATCAGGTCTTCCTTACCCAAGGACTGAGAAACGGTTCTGATTTTTTCTATGAAAAACAAACACCCATTATTCTTCTTCTCTGAGGAAACAAAAGGAAATGATTGATCTACAAGAATGATGAGCCTCTCTGTGCAAGGGTAAATAATGCAGTCATTACATACAATCTGTTTAAAAATCCTGTTCACTCCAATAATTTTAGAGGTTTTTATTGAATACATTTTTACAGTGTGGACTTCTGGCAATTGCAACTTATTTGATATTGCAAATTTAAACCTGAAACAGGCATTAGCTTTATAAGACGTGCAAAAAATGAAAATCGGATATGCTTATTTAGGAGAAGATGCTCCATGTTTCCTCTGATTTTTGTAGGCAGGCAATACTCCAAATCAACATTTTCTGGAGTCTAGTAATTTGCTGATTTTCCAGACTTGTCAAATAAACACTGAGTGAATAGCAGGTGGGGTTGTGGCCTGTGGATCTGCATGGTCTGTAGCTCTGCAATGCAATGCTTCACAAGCTAGCATTCTAAAACTCCGTGTTTTTCAACACTGCGGGTATCAAGCCTCTTCACAGTTCAGTTTTAGGTATGCTGAATTTAAAGTTCTTCAGAAGTGACACTCCTGTCTGTCAGAGGCTCTGCTTAGGGAAGACTTACCACATCCAAACAAAACCTTCAGAAATTTGGTATTTTCCAAACTCTTCAGCTACAGAAAAACCCTCACCACTCTTAATTTCACAAGCCCCAAAGAGCACAACATGTTTTCTTCTACAGTAAGCCACTCCAGCACAATGCTAGGAAAACAGCTCTTACTTCCACCCAAATCCCAGCAGTCCGATGTCCGATTCATGCCATTAAACTGCTCAAGAAATGCAAACTTGATCTAGATCATGACAAGTACTTAAACTTCTTGCACTACAAACGTTACAGCCTCATCTGCTCCAGCTTCCTAACTTGTTAAATCAAAATCTTCTAATCACTGAGAACAGAGAGAAGGTGGAAGAGATTTTCTCCTTGCCAAGTTCAGTGGCCTTCACCTGCTGCAAATACTGTTCTCTCCATTTATCTCACCTTCCCCATGGAGCTTTCAATACCAGCCTGAATTTGTCACACTGAGATCCCTGCTTCTGCTCCTGGCACAGCAACAATCTCCCTCCCACCCTGAGAATTCTTGGTTTGTGCTCCCTTCAAGTACTTTCTTGATTAGAACCCAGTGCCAACATTGAGGAGCACTTCAAACTATTTGAGCAGCTATGGCCTGTAGCCAAAATATGAGTGATAAAATGCTTTACATGCGTGTATGTCTGAGGAGTGTAATTTGAGGGCAACACAAAAACGTGTGGCTGTGTTTTTAAAGGCAAAGAAGTAAAGGTATTTGGCACAAAGCAGTAAACAATTTGTAGGATCGGGATCTTACCTGCTTCTTCGAGAGGAGATAAACACGCCCACAATACTGAATAATTTAGATGTAATTTTCTAACAGGGCTCCACACAGCTGTCCTCATTTAATATAGCATTAAGCATAACCTCCATCCTCCGAAATTTAAAAAAGTACTGTTATACACTGGTCTATGAGTTCTTCCACAGTGTGAGCAATATTCTGTTACCACAGAGAGATGGCTTTTTTTTTTTTTTTTTT
>VXAV01008370.1:399477-417116 GCA_013399715.1 Alectura lathami | reverse complement strand
GAAATGTCTAATCCTTTCTTGAATCCTGCTAAGCGTTTTGCTACAGTGATATCCAGCGATATCCTACAGCAGTGAACACCAATCCAGCAGTCCTTATCTTCCTTATATTATCATTTTAGAATTGCTGATCAGAGCCCAATACCACACTTAAAGTGGTGATACACAACTGATTCTAAATAAATTACAATATTTTCAGACCGTTTTTCTAAAATCCCCATCTCTAGGCTTATCCAACTTTACGAACTTTTTCTGACCACCATGCTCTAATTCAAAGGCATATCTACTTAACCTTTCCACAAAGATACCCAGGCCTTTTTCCAAAGTGATTACAGTTAATTACATGCCTGTAATCTCTACGAGTAGTTTAAATTATTTCAATGTGCATTACTTTGCATTGGTCAATACACATTTCACCTTCCATTACGTTGACCACTAGCTAAGCTTTAAGCCATGCAGTCTTTTTCAACCTTAACTTCACTAAATAAATGCATGATTTGGAAATTCATTACATTTTTGCCTATTTTTTTTCCACAGCACAAGACACATTGACCCACTGCTGGCAACTAATATGCATAGGCATCAAAGCAATTGGACAGTAATTCAGTTGCTACGTTTCTCAGGTCACATTTGCCTTGAAAAATATTACACACTAAATCAGAGGACAATTTAGTGTTTATGAAAAGTCTTTCTACAGACAGAAGTAATCTCTTTTACCTTTTGCCTCTCACAACAGAAGATGTGTCACCATATGAAATGCACATCCAAGCTTACTTACATCTCATTTACTTTGCAGAATTTTCTCTATTAATAGACATTAATATGATTAGAGAATTAATATCATCTTGGCCTGATGTGGGGATATCCAGCTGCCAGAAACTCAGGCATCTTCCTTTACATGGAAAGTGCCCTGATCCAGAAACTTCAGGTCACAGTCAGTAGGAACAAAATCTGAACCAATGCTGAAATGTAGGTGAAAGGTTTCAGCTGCTTGGTCAGCAGCTGAAGTACTTTTGTAGTTCTATAAACTCACTTAAGCGTCTGTTCAAAAATCTGCCCTGTAAGAAAGGTTTAATATTTGATGAGAAGCATCATGTGAAAAGCTACACGCAATACTCTTTTTACTATTAAAGGCAATAAGAAAAAACTGAGACATTATATGCTTGAAAGAAAGTTATGTTTTATGAAAGCATTAGCCAATCTTTTACTTTTTATGAGCCATTCCCCACTACTAGCAGTAACATACAGCGAGGCCTCTGAGGAGGGCATTTTGCTTAATAGAACAGCTTGGCATATCCTGTTTCATCTAAAGAAAGTGCTTAACTGTTTTATAGAACTAGATTACACATCATCATAACCTCAACATTTTGAAAGTAGAACGTGTTATGGTAGATGATTCAATTACCTTCTCCTTCATTACAACCTCTTCTGTACTAACAGTCTTACCAATGAGAAGCCACGAGATTTTCTGCTCAGCCACTTTCCACTTACTAGTCTAGAGCGAGAGGCAAAAGCAAAGCTCCTGAATGGTTACCGAATCAGTTCAAAATGTACATTAATCTGTTGTATGTTAAAATTGGGATATAGACTAATTTTTTTTTTTTTTCCATGAGACTTCTGAAGGGTTAAGATTAATCAGCTTTTAAAGATCATTATTTCTTATAGTATTGCACCATAGTAAGCACAGTACCTCAGAAATATTGCAAGAATTATAGTTCGGAAGCTTAGATAAATCACTCAAAATACACTTCACATGGGAAGCATTCTGTCTACAACTGGTGTGCTTTGGAATGGGCTTGTAGTTTAAATTGTCAGACATATTGTCAGGATCATGCAGACTTCTCAGAGTTGATTCAATTTTCAAAAAAAAAACAATTGATTCTCTGAACCACACTCACTACTGTGTTATTTTGGAATAGCCTTTTACCATGCATGCATGTTGTCTATGCGTTGGCAAACTTTCCAAGATACATATGAAAACAAAGTTGACCCTCATATTGGGAATGATTTCAAAGTTCCAAACAGACCCAAACTGAATTACTGCTCTATGTCATCCCACTACTCTTTTTCAGCTGTATCAGACAGAGAGGAGCGGAATGATGCTGCTTCTCCTCCCTCCACCCTAATGCCTAAACTGTCCCCAAGCTCCCCATGAGGTATCAAAAAGAGATGGAAATCCTTCAGTACTTTTCACAGATTCTCTTCCATATTTTCTTTGAATTTTCCTCTAGTAAAAAGATCTGCGTGTTGATGCATATCAGTGTATCAATCTGCCTATTATTCTTGATACTATTTTAGGTTCCACTCAGTATTTTCCATTTTTATCTTTTCAACAGCGGAAGAATTTGCACACACTGGTGGTGATCGCAAGCTCACATGATTGCAATAAACTCCTAGAGTAAGTCAGAGTAATAAAGGATTGATTGACTATCCTAGCTGTTCACAGAGAAAAAAACTAGTCAAGTACAATTCTGAATACATCTTCAGGCACAGACTCGAGCAGAAACTCATTAGAACTTCTCTACTCATCACAAGAATTCCGATTAAGCTCGAAAACATAAAATGCTTCAGGCCAAACAAGCAAGTGTGTCATTGTATATAGATCTCTTTTATGTAATTCTTGTAAATCATATTCCAGAAGATGGCTTTAAATGCTGAAGTGTAATTAGTATAATTACTGCTTTGCAAGTAGCAGGAAGTTGTTTCCAGTAGGGACAAGCGAGCCAGTTTGAAGGGATGGGGGAGGAATATGAAAGAAAACACATCATTCCAAACTCTGGCTCTGAGAAGATTCAGAATTAATTTCAGGCTATTTAAAGAGTTTGCTTCATCGTGGAAATATTTCATTTTGGTGACAATATTCCCACAGGGCTAACAAATTCTTTTAAAAATATGCTTGGCTCCCTGGGAGTCCTCTTAGATGTCTGAAAAGCTGAAGCATCCAGTCAAGTGAGGAAACAGAAAAGAGCTGCAATTCACTGTGACCCTGTGACATGAGCAGGGTTGAGGAAATCACTGGAAACAGAACATTATCACAAAACAGTTGATTTCTTCTTAAAGAAATTGACTTACAGTAAATCATAGAATGGCTTGGGTTGGAAGGGACCTCAAAGATCATCTACTTCCAACCCCCCAGCCATGGACAGGGCTGCCAACCACTAGCTCACCAGATCAAACTGCCCAGGAACCCATCCAGCCTGGCCTTGAGCACAGCCAGGGATGGGGCATCCACAGCTTCTCTGGGAAGCCTGTGCCAGCGCCTCACCACTCTCTCAGGGAAGAATTTCTTCCTGATGTCCAGCCTAAACCTCCCCTCTTTCAGTTTTAGCCCATTCCCCCTTGTCCTACCATTATCCACCCGCGTAAAAAGTCGGTCCCCCTCCTGCCTGTAAGCTCCTTTCAAGTACTGGAAGGCTGCAGTGAGGTCTCCCCGGAGCTGTCTCTCTTCCAAGCTGAACAGTCCCAACTCCCTCAACCTTTCCTCACAGGAGAGGTGCTCCAGCCCTCTGATCATTTTGGTGGCCCTCCTCTGGACCCGCTCCAACAGCTCCACATCCCCTCTGTGCTGGGGGCCCCAGCCCTGGACACAGCACTCCAGGTGAGGCCTTCCAAGGGCAGAGTAGAGGGGGACGATCCCCTCCCTCTCCCTGCTGGCCACCCCTCTCTTGATGCAGCCCAGGATGCCATTGCATACCTGCATACCCTCCTGACCTGATACACAATGCAAATGTTGCGTATCTTTACAAGAAGTTCAAACTTCAGAAAATTTAAAACAAAACCAAAACAGACGAATAAAAAAAACAACACAACAAAACCAGTCTCCTCATTCTCCCTGCTGCACACAAAGCATACTGGAAAACCTAACATGGCTATGCAAACACCTAGTGCCCCCTGCCCAGGACTTGCTCTGCAATCTGCATCCACTTCGAGGTTTGATCCTATAAGATGCATCAGTTAGGAGTACGTTCCCTACAGCCTTATAAATTATTTTATTGAATTTAAGGTTAGTACAAAATAATAAATGGGAGGTAGAAGTATGGGGAATACACCCCAGGGAAACATAAGTATGCTTGGACTCAGCTAGCCTGTGGGATCTGACAAATCTCAGCTATATTCTGCAGCCCATTTATCTACCAAGATATCAGAATCTTTTGAGATTCTTTAATAGAAGCATCAGTGCTAATTTTATGCTAATCTCTTACTGTGCATATCCATGATCATTAAGACCTTAGGAGATTGGATATTACATACAATAGCTGATCATTTGTTAAATAGAGAGTTAATGGAAAATATCTGATAAATTTAGACATTAACTTCTTATTTGTTTCCTGTACAGCTGTACACAATAAGAAGTTCTCTGGCTAACATTAATGTGCTCAATTTTTTGCATGATTGCTTTTGTTAACTAATACATCACAAGATAAAAGCAAACCTTTTTAGAGAACACAAGGTTATTCAAATGAGGGATCATTTTTTTTTTTTCCAGCTCTATATTTCAAGAGCAAAACTGCCATATAATCTGAAAGAATAATTTCCTGTCTTTGATTTACCTGAACCTCATTAAATCTCAGTTTAGCTAGTTTCGTTTCCCCAGATTAATCCCATATCCTGAGATATTTTTAAAGTTGTTGCCCATAACAAAGCTCTCCTGCTGATAAAACTGAAGAACCTGTTGTTTCTTGGGTGTGCTAATCAACTTGACTCTTATTGCCAAAGATACATGTCCCAACGCAATTATACCTGCGCTGAATAAAAATCTGAACGTGCATCATTTGCTCTTTAATTTGGGTAAATGCAGCCTTCAGTGGCTACATGCTGACATGTTAGTGGCATTTGGTTTTATTAAAGTAGCATTCAAGTTTCCACAATACCGCTGTATATCTGTCTTTCTTGGAAAAGAAAGTACAGCTCTGCTTCCACAGCCAGGAAAAATAATTTTGTCAATATTCAGCTCTGCTTAGAGATCTGTGACCTGAATGTAAATAAAATAATTACGTTGAAAAATAGAAAAATACTGTTTTGTGTCTTCCGTAATTCAACTCATATGCTGGGGACCCGAGGGACCACTTTGATTTAGCTTTATCCCTCATGGTTCAAGGCACAGGGCTCTCCTTTCACTGTTGACTGCTCAACCAATTCTGCCCCTGAACCAATTCCAACAGTATTTATGAATGTTATTTAGCTGGAAATCTTAATGTAGGATACATTGCTGTGAAACTCTCTGTGCAAAAAGAGCACAAACTATTACAACTTTCCAACCACTGCCAAGTTTTACTTCTATGGCTACATGCCACAGAGTTCGTCTGGGAAGCTAGGACACTGCACCTAGAACCCCTCTCTGGATCCCAGCCTAGGAAACTCTTGCTCCCATATGATGGAGAATTTGATGTCCAGGACATCATGCCTCACACCTGCGGATTGTGTGAGGCTCTGAAAGGGTCATATCAGTCCATAAGGGAGCTCCTGTCCTGCAGGGCTCCTTGTGGTCGTGTCTCACCCATTGCCAGGTACCATCTGTTGGCCAGGGCAGCTTTGATTTAGTAACTGCCACAAAGCTACCGGGCAGCCGGGCTCCCTTTCCATCCAGCCTCACACAGACACGTGGTGTGACAGTCAGCAATGCTCTAATGCGCAGAAATCACTTTAAGTTGTGTTGACTGAGATATTTCGGAGAACATAAAGGTTTCTACCAACATCAGTCTGAGATGATTGCTCATGGCTTGTGAAGCTTGATTACAAGACTACAGTATCTGCAATTTATTGCTATTAATTAGATCTTATTAGTACTTAGGGGCAAAAAAGAAAATACATGTTTTTGCATTTAAGTTTCCTTTCCCTCATTGTTCCACTTGTTCACAGTTTACTAGGTACTGATGTATTAATGGAAAAAAATAAAAAAACTGCAAGGATAATTGTCTGCCACAGGTGTAAAAGTTAAATCTGATGACTAAGTAGATATTTACTGCACTATTTACTCATCTGTTAAACAAAAGGGAGTGTTTCCTCTTGTAAGTCTTGCATGTTGATTAAAATGCTACTAAAGCAATATATTATTCTGTTCTAAAAGGGCATACTCATTAAAATATTGTATGCAGCTCTGGATTTCATATGTTGCTGTAAACTACATAGAGACACATAAATTGTTTTTCAATTAACATTTTCTCTCAGATTAGTTTTTATTTCACCCTCTCAGGTTTCAATGAATTACACATTGATTATGGATTACGTGGCTATGCAGCTACTAGGCTTTCTATGCTATAAAAAGGAAGTTTTATTGAGATCCTTCTTGGTTTTAGTGTACAGTCACATGCATATATATGTTTAATTTTCTGTTCAGAAAAAACTTCTTCCAGAAAGTGGAAGGCCCCATGCAGATCTCACAAAAGCTTTATTTATAATATCCAATTTATAATTGTAATTATTGGAAATCAAACTTGATTAGTTTGATTAAGCAAGACAGATACTGAGTGTCAACTTCAATATATTAGCAACCAGCTGTAAAGACACAGGGTCTTAGAGAATTAAAAGAGAATCTAAAGACTGAGGAAAATTTGTATTCCATCTTTTTTTATTTTTTATTTTTTATTTTTCAACTAGTAATGTCAGAGCTGTTTATATTATTACTGGTATTTTTGTATGGGGATTTGTCCCTGCAAAATTTAGGTTTCCAAAATCCACTGACATTGACTGGGAGTTTGGGATACAAAATCAAGATGAATTTTGACCCCCTTGGAGAGTTGTGAAGGGAAGGACTTCAAGATTGTCTGATGCTTTTAAATACATCTTTTGTAAGCTCATGATATTTCAGTCACCTACATAAAATGTGTGCAAACAAAAAAAAAGCAGACAAACATTATTTCTTAAGGAGTGGCTGGAGTTCAGTAGACCATGCTACACTTCAGCTGCCATTTCAATGGGGAACATTGAATATTTATATAAATTTACATGAATATGCACAGGCAACTTTCCTCTACTCTTTCTAGAGTCAAGTAAAAAACTATGTGAATGTAAGGATAGCGTTGCAGATTTAAAACATCAAAAGCTGACATGTTTCAACATCAGTAGTAATGTTTTCTTTCCATACTGCTACTGTATTGTACTCCCTACACTCCATTTTTTGCCATCACTTCTTATTTATTTTATTACTATTTATATAATAAAAATAAATTATAGACGTGGTATGAAACAGAGCAGAACCCCTGCTGAAATCCAGGTTTACAGAACCAGATAGCAATTTTAATGGTGAAAACTTGAAGCATAGTTTCCTGTAGAAAAATACTCATTTCAAGGCAGCTTCATGTGGTTCCATATCTACTGTCCCTCAAAAATATTCTCACGTAACCAGGTAACAAGGCAAGCTTTCTCTGCCCCTCGTTGTTCCCCAACCTCCTTCTCCCATCCACTAATTGTGAGTTCTCAAAATGAAGCTAAACCAGGGAAATCAAATCAGTTTCTTCCAGTCTCATCAACATCAGGTCCCGCAGACCCATGGGGACCTCAGTTACACTGAGCAGCCACATCATCCCCAAATGACACAATTAAAACCCTAATGTCTTCAACATTATTGAAAGCACTAACTGAAAAGAAAGGGCTGAAAGGGGATCCTGGAAAGGCAAAGCAGGTACAAACAGCTACTCTGAGACATACAACAGAGATAGGCATTACTCTGTTTGACATGCCCTTGGCATGTGTTTGACAAGCCCCTGGCATAATGACAGCTATAAAATTCTCTCTGCCCAGCCCTCCAAAGTAGAGGAGTGAAAATGCATCTATAGATGAAGAGGCTTGTTGAACAGAAATGCACAGAAATGAATAGAACGCACAGATTCCTTCAGTGTAAAACATCATTTTACACCACATGGACACAGCGTACTGACGGATACAGCTGATATGATTTTCAGACCTTCGCACTTATAGTACCGCATAAACCAACTACCAGTACTGCCGTGAGTTAACTTCGTTCTTTTAAACCCTAAAAGCCAGAAATGACTGCCATGCTTGCAAGGACATTGCTTTCCTCCATTTTTAAATGAACGCGTCAATCTTTCTGAACATTCACGATCCTGGGATGATAAGCCATAGCTCAGTTGGTTTCAGCCAGCTGATAGATAGGCAAGGAGAAAGAGCCCGGTATGAGCCTGCTTGGCTGTTACCCTTTACTGGAACTAACGTTCACCTCTTTTTCTGCATAATTGGCCTACGTAGAGAGGAAAACAAATCCTGTTTCCTTTGAAAAAAACATTTTTCTTTAATCTCTCTCATATCAGGCAATTTCCAGATGATTGTTTCTTTACTGCTTGAATTTCTAGATGGATTTCTGCTGAGCATTCTATAAGCTCTCACTTTTAACAGGTCATACGTAATATTTGGTATGAAGGCTGCATACACATAGAGATATTATGCTACTAATACAGCTCTATCTTCAAATGTTTTGGTAAAAATCAGGTACTTCATCATCCTCCCAGATCCTCACTGGCACACTCCCTCCTCTCCTTGGTTTCTCTCTGCCTCCCTTTCCTAACATCTGCTTCTATCTCACAGGTACCCTTTCTCAATTATATGCTGTCACTATGAAATGTTAACTCAGTCCTAAAAACCCATTTTTGTTTTAGTTAGTCTTCAGAATTGCTGGCATCAGGATCTGGACGCCATTATTCTGTGAGCCTGACTTAATATCTGCCCCTTGTGTTCTAAGTGTCAAGAATTGGGCTACAAAGTTTTGAACTTGCCCTGTGATAAATCTTTTCCAGGATGAGGGGAGGGCAAGTTAACCTATTCATTTATTATTATTAATATTTATTAAATACTACACCTATTGGAAAAGGTAGCATGTCAGTTTGATACTACTTTGTTAGTCACAGAAATTGAACAAAAGCTCTGTAAATCTTTACTTCTTCATTAAAATGATAGGCAGAAATGACTAGTTTGTCCTAAAAAACGATTCAGCAAAAAATCCTTCAATGCTTGTACTGTAATGTTAGATAATACAGTAAATACTCTGATCGTTACTCTAGAAAACCAATGCCTGGAATTGACAACCAGATAATGTATTATCTAGCCTCCTACATCAGGACAGATGGATGTCATGTGGACAACAGCCTTGAGGAGAGATACAGAGCGCAGTCAAAAAATTCATAGTACAAGAAAATATTACAAGTGACAAGGCAACAGAAGATGCCATCTTTAGAAGTAAAAAGAGAGGAGGATGAAAGGGAAAATGCAATGCTACCGTTCATTCAGGTGTGGCTGGAAGAGGCTGCCTGCACCTTTCCTGCAGTGCTGCCGCCCCACAGCTGGTTCCAGCCCCCCAGCTCCATCGCTGCTGGACTGAGGCAGATGCCAGCAACCACAGGCATCCTCATGGAGAAGCGTAGCTGAACTGCTGTATCACTTTCAACAGCAGTCAAAGCAAAGCTACTGTCAGCAAATAAAGCTGAGCAGAATTAAGGAATTAATTAAGGAAAAAACTAATATGATTTTTTAAGACATAAACAATATGTTTTTTTTTTTTTTTTAACTGCCATTTGTTTTTAAAATCCTTGTGCAGGATCCAAACAGTAACATTTCAACAACATAACTATTATTTAGAATTCCACTATTTTCGTATGCAAGGCTCAATAACGGTAAACTGGTTGGTACAGTTCCCTTCTCATCATCACTCCTCCCTATGGCACATTCTCCATGTCACACAATAAAGAGAAACTGTGCTACCTCTCAGTGCCTTAATTACCACTGCAGCCACATCCAACCCAGACTGCAGATCTCATTTTCTAAACCCGCATTGAATTAGGTCACAAACTGGCCTCCAGGACACTTCCTATTACAATTCATGATAGCCAAATGTAATCAAAAGTTTCCAAAGATGTTAAACGTAATCACTGTTTTTGATTCTCATCTGCTTGAAATAAAAGGAGAACTGCCAAAGGCTGCTTTAGAGAGGGGAGAAATAACCAAAAACAAACAAACAAAAACCACCAAACTATACACACAAAAACAACCCCCACCACCACCAGCAACAAAACATAAGCACAGTTTATTTCATTTTTGCCTTACCTCACAGCTGCCAAGTAAATTTAATAAGTCTTTGTTTTATGAAGAACCATAAAAACAGTCCAAAAGCAATTTTATACAGCCAATAGGCACTAAATAAATATACCTTCACTACAATACACAACCACATTTTTGGTCCCATAAAAATTGCTCCAATTTTACACTTCATATTTTCTATATTTTTTTTTTTTTGGTGCATGTTAACATGCAACATGTACCCACATCAGAAGGGCTCTGACAGAAGAACCAAATTAATATCCAAAACATTTCTCACTCACCTCTCTCTCATACATATCTGTGCAATGACTTCTAGTTTATGTACAGTGCTGACTTCTCTTCTGCTCTAAAAATTTTCTTCCCTCTTTTATTTCAGATTTATTTCTGTGAACTTCTAATTTTCTCCAGGCTGTAGTCTTAACTACAGTTCTCTCTCTTCCCATATACAGGCAAAGCCTGGCTTGCCAACCTGCAGGTCCAGTTCATCCACAACATCTGCTTTCTCTACTATTATGTGCTGCTTTGGGCATTCCTGGCAGGAAAGTACTGACTAAGTTGACATCTTTTTCTATAAATGTTTTCTCCCTTCAGCTCTGGCATCTTCCTAGCTAAAAAAATACTCAACTTTTCTGCCCTGGCAAAATGGTATCTTTGTAGTCCTGGACTTCTTTATGCTATTTTGGTCTTTTTTCTTTTGAAACCTTTTCTCTCTTGTTTGTACATCTAATGATTACTCCAGAGAATATATGCAAAATACAGTCTGACTTTTCAAGATGTAAGTTTTTCATCACTCTTCATACTTCATCCACTATTTGCTTCTGTAACCCTTTCTCAAGATATTATATTCTCAATTTCACTGCCATCCCCAGACCATTTCTCCCAATGGCTCACATTCACACTGCTCTTTTATTTTTATTATACCCAGTTCTCCCTGGAAGTATGTATCATACTACCTAGCAAAAAGTTTAGGAATAGTTAATATTCCAGCCTTCTGTTTCATCATCAGGTCTGGATTAAAGCCACTGATCATACACTTCTCAGTCTTTACCCTCCTTGGCCCTGCCTTCTGATTCTCTCCACTTCTCTCTTTCTGTACATTTTTTGTAAGAACCTTATGCTTCAGCCTCCTGATCATTTTCTCCTTACATATCTCATCTCTGAATATTTATCTCTGTTCATGCAGGAGAGATTGCCATACTTGCACCAATGAGTCACAAACAAATCTACTCTGCTTCAGATCATCTCAACAAACAAGACGGAAAATCTATCCTCTTCTGGAATCAAATGTCAAGATCTTCTCCTAAACCAAGTCAAAAACAAGTTTTGCAACTTAAAGAAAAAAAAAAAAGCTACAAAAAGTAGCTTACACATACGTTGTTGTTCCCATCCACCAATCTAAAATTTGGACTTGGACGTTCATTTTGCATCATTCCTCTTCCTGGGGTTTCTATTCTCTTTCTAAATTGACTCATTAATGACACTGCAGCAGAAGTTATTTTGCTCATTTTTGCTTTGGTCATGCAGTCCTACTCTTTGCATTCACTACCTAGTTTTCCATTCACTGGTTGCATCCAGCTGCATATGAATGCACACTCTGGAGAAACAGATACTGTTTGCAAGAGTTCAGGGCATTCCTGTGAGGAAAAAATATAAATGGAATTTATCTAGAAGTGATCTGAAGCCACATCAGGTAGTTCATTAACTTTACAATGTGCACTTGTAATTCTGATTAATGTTAACAAGAATTTTACATGCACAAGACCTCACAGTCTCTTCAATTGCCATGTGGTGTGGGAGGAGCTTCCCCTTCCTCTTGGCAAAATCTGAGTAGGGCAGGTAAGTCCTGGACCTAGTTCAGAGTACCTGAAGAACTCCGCTAAGTTACCCTTTCNGGGGGTGTGAAGAAGTGTTATTAGAAGCAATAGTGCAAGTAATGAAAAGGTCATGTTTAAAAGTGTCTGCAGCTATACACATTTCAGTTTTTAAGAATTTAACACAAGGACAGACAAAAACAAAAGAAAAGAATGCCTTGGGGTTCCATCTTTGAAAATTAAAATCAGGCAGTATTACGGCATCACTCTCATATGTTATATAGTCGTGGTGCACTCAACAGTTTAAATAGGAGTTTATTTTATTTATTAGTAAATAACGGCTAATAAAAAATGGTAAGAAGAATTATATGGACAATTTGTACTTCCTACTTCCATGTAAATAAAATCAATAGTATCAGTTTATCTGTGGCAGTTATAAAACACCTCTCACCACCATGTCTTAGCTTCAGACAGCAATTAAGTCTTCTTCAGTGTGCAAATAAGCCAGCCTTAATTAGAGTCAATAGGAGTTTTTGCAGATACTTAATGGCTGTTGGTTGAGGCACCAAAGTAATTCTATAAAGACCATAGTACATCATCTTCTGATAAATTGACTCTGCCTTTGAAAGAAATATTGGGAATGCACTGCAAGCTTCTCCTTCCATAACCATTTGCTGAAGCCAGACGCACAAAGGACTACTCAAAACTTTTAATCAATGGTGAAATAGCTATACACAAAAGGCCTAATCCTGCTCTCATCAAAGATAATGCTGAAACTCCAGAAGAGCAAAGGCAGAGCCTAATGTTTACCTACCAGACACCACATTTTTAGTCTGGGGAGCACTAAGAAGTACTGACTGGAATTATCATACATGACAACACATTAAGCGCTCAAATTTACCCACAACAGCAGATCTCAACATCTTTAAGAAGGCTCTGCCTACTACAACTGATAATCAGCTACAAAAGCAGTTTTTGTGATCCAACTTGTCTTAAAATGTGAGTTACAGCTGGCCTCTGCAGTTCCCTTTAGGCCATTTCAGTGAATAGGCTACTGGGCTACTATCTCACCTGAATATAGGTCAACATAAATGAAATAATGAACGAGGCTGAAAAAATAAAATCTCAATTTCAATTTTCTTTGAGCGATAAGATGATCAGAGAGGCTCTGTTTAAAAGAGAGAAAAAGTAAAATTAAAAAAAAAAAAAATCAGCTATGAAAGTTTTTCTTTTATAAGCAGAATTGCTCACCTTCATAAAAATATTCCCGTTATAAAAAAATTCATTCATTTGAACATTTCCTACTCAACCTGATCACTGCCATGTCTTTTTGATGATGGTTATTTTTCCATCTTCGCCCAGAGACGATCTGCTTCAAGTTCTCAACCATGCCTGTTCTCCTATTGTGAGAGCTCCTGACTGCTAGTGATGTTTCTCAATTGCTTGAGTAACCAAGGGCAAGGGAATGTTGAATACTTTACGCAGTCATTTCAGTTACATCTTAGGTTACAGGACTTCCATATTCTCATGTCTCTTTTCATTTACCACTACAACTCATCTTACAAGAGTTTAAAGTCAGAAATACCACTACCTGTTTAAATCTGACCTTCATTTAATTAAATTATAAGTCTAACAACAAACATAGCTGCTGATTAAACCAGGTCTTATTCTGAGTAACATAACAGGTCTTCTGCTGTGGTCTACCAGGCCATGACAAAGTGATCCTTAGGTAGTCTACAAAGCCCAGAACTTTCTTTTTAATTATGACATCATTTAAGGATCCTTGAGAAGTTAGAAATATTAGCAGTAGTCTGCTCACTTTCAGACCTTGGGAAGTTTCACGGATATGCTTCCAAATCAAAGTCATCGCAACGCACAAAGCAAAGCAAAACAAGGAATCCATTTGCTGCTTCCCATCGGCAGGCAAATGGTCTGCCACCTCCAGGACAGCAGGGCTCCTCACGGGTGACAGGTTCTTGGGAAGACAAAGGCCATCAGTCTCAATGTTCCTCCTTCCTTTCCCCAGCTTTTATTTGTGACCATGAAGCCATGCGCTATGGAACATCCCTTTGGTCAGCTAGGCCAGCTGTCCTAGCCCTGTCACCTCCCAGGTCCTTGTGCACCCCCAGCTAATAGCTATCCCACACTTAACCCATAAATTGCATCCGCCCAGCCAAACACTGTAACTGCACAATTGGGGGAAGGGCTGAACTTTGCACTGGGAGACAGGAACTCCAAACATACTTCTTCACACAAAAAAACTACACAAAATTGTGCAAAAATCCAGCCTCTGTTGAGGTGATAGGAGAAGTTCACTGCTTTTTAACAATGGTCCCAAAACTGGCACTGACCAACAGAGAAAGAGGTTTGGCCACAAGTCTGGGGAGACATGAGCACCCTGGCTGGCCCCATGCATCAGTCAGGAGGTGCCTGCTGGCTCTCAGTTAGTGAGCCTTATATTCTTAAGTAACAGCCAAGTAATTAAGAGGAGTTAACATCTCTCTAAAGGTTACCCTCAGCAAGCTCCAAATGTCTGTTCCCTAGGGCAGACTACAAACATTTGTAGCTTGCAGCAAGTTAACTGGCTATTAATTCAGTTAAAATAGTACTACAAACAGAAAGAGAAATTCCATTATGTGCAGACACTGCATCTGCTACCGAATCTCTACACAGCCAGGTCATGAGGCTGGTACATACGGCCCCTTTCCTCATAAGGAGAACTTGTTTACAGAACTATATAAAATGATGTAATAATTTTTAGGAGGTACAGCAGAAGACAGGGAGAAATGTATGCCATCTCTTTCTAACCTTAGCATACCCAGGACAGAGTAGTTGGGTTTTTTTTTTTTGGTTGTTTTTCTTTTTTTAACCCAGAACATTGCCCCAGTCACTTGCCCATACAAGCCCTGCACACAGTCCAGCGAGGTCTGCAGCAGAACTTGAAGGATTTGTAGCTCCACAGCAATCTCAGCTACGCATAGGTCTGTCATTCCATTGCTTAAGTCTTGGGACAGTTTCCCCCATTTAAAATCCAGACCATACAACTTGCTAAAAAGAGTGCTTACTGTGCGCAGAGATTGAAAGGCACCACATAAAGTAATGCATCATTATGCAGACAGCCTGAAAAAAGTCATCATCATCTTAGTCTGATGGTGCTGAATGAATGTTATTCATGTGACATTTTGGACAAGATCGTAGGGATAACTTTAGTTTAATGACTAATTAGCAAACTTCTGCAGGAATAACATGGCAACGTATTAGACAAAGTGTCACATCGCAGGCATGCTGGGTTTCTCCTGACACTTCCCTTTCACTCACTGTCTCTTTTTGGGCTGGCAGAGGGGGGTGCTGCATATGTTACAAAAGCTCATTACTTTTAGAAACAACAAACAAAGTACAAGAGTAATAAATATTTACAGCAGAAAAATTACAGCACAGAAGGCACAGTCCTTGGAATAATCAGCCCTCTCAGACCCAGGAGTCATTTCAACTCAGCTAAACAGCTGCATCTTCATACCTAGTTCTCCCAGCAGCATAAGCCTGAAGTGGTCAATGCACATCCCTTCTCCAAGCGACCTTCCTGAGGGGCCATCTCTCACAGCTTCACTTTAATGGATCGATTTCAGAACAAGTACAAGCAGTTATCACCATTTCATCTGAGGCTTTTCTTTTGCTTTAAAAGCAGCAGGTGAGCAAATTATATTAATTGGTTTGGCATCCAAAGAAAAATAAGGACACCACATCCTGCATACAAATAATATTCTCATTAGTTTAAGCTGGAATCAAGTAATTCTTTACCTTTCCCTGAAGTTGTTTGCTAGATGTGGTTGTGTCCCTGACTGTTCATTTTAAGCTTTTTGCCAGTTAGCCCTTTTTTTGTCAGTTTAGTCATTAGACTAGATGGTTCAGATAATGTAATTAATGATTTATTGATGATTTTGAAATACATTTGAACTCACAATGCTGCTAGATACTATGTATCTCCACATCTGAGTACCTGAGTTCCAGTTTGAAAAACTTGGGACAGGATAGAACTCCCCTCCTTCCTTCCCCCAGTAAATAATTCATGAACATCTCACTGACCTGGGAAACACCCTCTGTAGCTCAAATGATTAGCAGGCTCTTTGTTAGGCATCATGTTTATCATTTATTTAATATACATTGCCAGAGCCTGAGGAAGAAAAGTTTAAAAATAATGTCAATAGGCAAAGGATCATACTCAGAGTCACCTACCAATATTGTTGTTCCCCCTGAGGCAAAAACCAATGTGAATTCATTCAGGGCCATTCTATTATTTATGCAAAGAAGTGTCTATCATAAACACAGAATGAAAAGGACTTATGAAAAGTCTGAAGGGTCATGTCTAATAACTAGAGGTTTAACTTCAATATTTCAGAAACTCTCATTTAAAAGCACCTGAAGCAAAGTCTAAACAGGGAGCGATAAGAGAAGTAATTGGTGTACCAATTCGGATACTATGTCATATTTCTGATGGAAAGCACAATACATCTTGTATTACAGACGAGGACAATGAGTGCAAGCCAGCCCCGATAACAAAGCAGTACAATGGCTAGTAGAGATAACGTTAACACTAACTACAAATTTCCAGATTTTTGCCAGCCACTTCCAGAGTAAGTCTTTTCCATGTATTCTCTCATTTAGTTTCCTTGACATTAAAAGGAACCTTTAAAGGAAGATGTTGAAGTTATTAGTTTAAGAGCCTGAAGTGACAATCCTCTTCCAATTTTTCCACCTTTTTTGGTTGTTGTCATTCTTGCCTTCGTTTACAGTTTTCATTGTAGAATTCTTCCTCCAACTCTTCAAAAACCGTATCACTTCCCATTAGCTCCTTCATCTCTGGTAAACTTTCTATTCTTTTCTTGTGTCTCCTTTGTTCCCCTATACCACGTATCTCGACTTAAACAATCCTTGCTCTCTATTTTCTTTCCTTGCATTTCCTTACCATATCAAGTGTATTCACATCTTCCAGGTATTCATGCAGCTTCTTCTATCACATATTGCAGTTTTGGTGTGGCAGGGGAGATCAAGTGACAAATTTCCATGCTTGCAAAAACTGCTAGAACAAGCAATAAAGAAGAGCTGGACTTGGATTTTGTCCTCATTACACTGTGAAGATACAGCTGCAGGTAGTAACAGCAACACAAACCCCAATTATGCCCGGATTTTAAGTCACTTTGGATGTTAGTTCAGTTAAAGCAGGTCAGAGATGAACAGAGAAGGATCAGGGAACCAGCTACAGATTCCTTTATCTACACATACTCTTTTCTAGCAGCTCCAGCCCCAGCAATTTATGAGATCTTTTGTTTTCAAGTGATATCTATTCTTTCTGGTCTACTGCCTAATGACAGAACTCCTCTGCAAAGATTTTTTTTTTTTTTTTTAAAAACTCTCCCCAGGAATCCTAAGAATGCATACACCCCAACCACNAACGCATCACAACAGCACCTCTTAAGTCTATATATAAATATTTGCTAATAATGCCTCCAATGGTACATTCAAAAAACATTCAAGAGTAGTTTGATCAGCAGTAGAACAAAAGCTGTGATGCTTCAGCAGTTCCATTTTTTTTCCCCCCATTGCACATCAGAAAGCAGCAAGATGCTACATGTTTCTTTATTTTTATTGTACTCTAATTTGTTAAACGTTTTCAGCATGATGCACCTGGAACATCATGAATAAGGGAAGTGCTGTAAGAAGAAGATTCACCTCATAATAAAAGACTTATTTTTTTTTTTTTTGTGATCTCCAAAAATGGCGTTCCCC
>VXAV01008370.1:360548-380492 GCA_013399715.1 Alectura lathami | reverse complement strand
CGGCGGCCGCCCCAGCCCCTCCCGCCCGGCTCCAGCCGGCGCTGCGAACGCTGCTCAGCAATCAATAAAGCAGTCATTTGGCTTAGCTGCGGGGAAAGGTGTCAAGCAGAGATTTCCCCTGAAAATAAATTGTTTTACTTTGCCGGCTTCACATCCCGGGGAACTTTCCCTTAACGCGCGCACGGAGCTGCTCCTTACCCGGCTCCTGCGGACCGCCCGGTGCTGCCCAGCCGAGATCTGCCTCCCGCAGAGCGCCGCGGCCCCCCAGCACCTGCAGCAGGGAGAGAAACAGCGCGAGGTCACTCCCGAGGGATGCGAACTCACCTGCGAGACTCACAGATTGGACCTCAGGGCGGGACAGAAAACCTTTTTTTTTCTTTTCTTTTTCTTTTTCTTTTTTTTTTTTTTTTTTTTTTTTTTTTGTATGGTTGCAGATTTTGCAATGATGACTTTTCAGAATTCTCTAGTTCTCAGTCAGCATCAGAGGTGGCTGCCTTCAAATTTAAACCTTGAAATATTAAGTTAAGCTTGCTTTTTGCAGCTTCTTACTGCTTGCAGGTTTCGTTTCTGTTTTTCATTATAAGCACATATTTTGAGGATCAAAACATAATGTCTAGACTGACTCTCTTTGTTTCACTATCCTTTTCTCTGAAGAAAGAAAGAAACAAACAAAAACGCCAACTAAACTGATGATTTGGGTGGTCCAAACCTGAGTTCAGAATCTACATATTTCCTTTGAAAATACATGGAAGCTAAAGCATACAGAAGAGAAAATATTTTCCATCTTATATTCATCAATCACAAATATTAAGGAAATAATCACATCCTTTTCCAGGTACAGATGTCTTTGCAAACAGGGAATGGGATTGTTAGAGAGGGGGGTGATCCTTGCGCAGGGACGGGGACTCTCATACCTCCTATGTTTTTCCTGATGGAAGTTCTCCAGGGCCAGTCAGGTATTTCTCAGACTCTGCAATGAGAGTGCAGCCTCAAACACAAGCAGGGTGAAAGACTTTCTGACGCCTCCTCCAAAACCTTTTCCCCTTCTTTTCCATCAGCGCACCTGCTGAAGGACAGACTTTTCCACAGCCCCTCACGGTCTGTTTGGGAGCTGTCTGTTTAAAATGCATGCGCAGGTTCAGCCCGTCACTGTGTTACTACTTGCTGTGGGTGATCTGCTCCGGAACAGTTGCTGCTTTAATTTTTCCAGGTGGCATCTTGCAAGTTTTCAAACCTCATTTCTCCCTGTTCTTCCAGCTCTGCAGCTGCCTCTTCTATCCTTGGCTTTGGGAACAGACTTGTTACTTGCCACTGTCCCCCAAACAGAGTTGATTTTCTTGTCACCTCTCCCACAAACCAGGCCCACTGAGAAGGCCTGGGCTGCAGAGCAGCTGCTTTGTGTGGGGGCTTGGAGGCTCGTGCACGCCCAGCAGCTCCCCTTCCCAGACGGCTGCTTTGCTTACCATGCTCAGTGCATTTGCGCAGGCCTCCTCCTCCTCCAGGCTGTGCTGGGTGCCCTTGTCCAGGCTTTGGCAGCGGGGTCCTGCTGGGGCAGCCGCTGTGAGGAGGGGCTGGGCCTGTCCTGCGCTGGGCACGGCCACTTCTGGACAGTTCTGGTGGGTTCTGGCAGGTTCTGCTCTGGGCCCGCCTCAGACACAGGTGGGCTCATCAGCGGTGCTGGAAGTCACTTCAGGGGAAGCGTGTTGGAGAAAGGGCAGAGCCCAGCACGGCAGTGAGGGGTGAGGAAAGGCCTGTGAGAAGCAGCCCTGCAGCACCCGGCTCAGACTGAGATTCTCCTGGGCTCCTGGAGAGCCCACACTGGAGTAGGTTCTCCTGACTGGAGCTGCAGCTGGCGGGAAAGAGGGCAGCAGCAGGGCAGACAGTGAGGGACGACAGCGAGGGGCTGTGAGGATGGTTGTGTGACCGCAGCCCTGAACCTGAGGTACAGGAGGAGGCTGGTGGAGGAGGTGGCTGTGATGGAGTCAGCCTGAGAATAGGGAGTGGAGAGGTATTTCAGTTTGTCTTCGTTTCTCACCAACAAACTCTATTTTTAATTGGCAACAAATTAAATTAGTTTACCCTCAAACAAGCCTGTTCTGCCCACAATGGTAAACAATAAGTGATCTCCCTGCCTTTATGAGCTTTTCCATCTTGCTTTCTCCCCATCCTGCTGCAGAAGGCAGTGAGTGTGGCTGGGTGGGCGGCTGGCAGCGGCTGAGGTCAGCCCAGCACATGGCTGGAGGCACCCCAGAGGAAACAGAACCCTGCTCTGAGGCTCGTCAGCTCCAGCACAGGCTGTGTTATAGACTTCCACATGTTGGGGTGGCACAACACTTCCAGAGAGGGGCTGTTTTCTGTTCTGCCATGACCATCATGGCAGTCTCTTGGCTGCCATTCCTGCTGACTTTGCAGAAGGCTTTGAGGACACTGAGAAGACACCTTTTGCTGAAATTCTCACGTGGCAACGAATCATTCACATTTCACCGCAAGGTACCACTGTGCACCCACTGTCTGAACAGGGCATTTCAGTTGACTGTAGCCCCTTAAGTTTTCTGATTACAATTTTGTCTGCATGTGATAGAGCAAGGTCAGCTTGTGTGTTTGCATTCTACAGTCCCTTTGCAGAATTCACTGTGACTCCATGGGGCAGAAATCCCTTTTTACTGTCAATCACTGTACTCTTTACACTTGCCTTACTGTCCCATGGATGATCTCAATTGAACATTCATTGCTGGAAAATAGAAAGCTCCCCCCCCTCCTGCTTCTTCTTAATAATGTCTCTGTTTCAAGTTGTGAGCATGTGTCTGCCTTATAATATCAGTGATTAAATTGCCTGGGATTTCTGCTTACTCCCCTTTAAACAAAACTGTAGATAAAAGCTGGGTGATTTATTTTTTCCATGCAGTAAAATCAACAAAAATGCAGTTTCACTTATCTTCAAAAAGTTTCAGTTTTGAATTATCTTTGCTGAATAGTTTTGGGTGAGTATTTTCAGCAGAAGATTCACAAATGTGCCAAGTTGTTTTCACCAGTCTTTTTTTTCCAATATCTTAAAGGCCAGGGAAAATTTGAAACATGTATGAGATCCAGGTGTAGTTCTGTTCTCTGCCTGAGTGACTCAAATTCACATTATTGATCTACAAAACCGTAGGTTACCTAGGGGTATAAGAAGAGAGAAGAGAATATTACTTTTCTGTCAATACTATTTCCATGTGTACAAATAACATTTACCGGAACAGGAATTAGATCCAGTTCTTCTCTCTCATGTGAGAACCAGGAGACTAGAGTCCTCTGCTCACGCCTCTCAATCAGCATTTACTTCTGCACAGAGTTCATCAGGGCTCCAGCAAGAGAAATTGGAGGAGCCCTGCTTTGGAGCCTCATGGATGGCACTCATCTCGGACACAGGGATGTGGATGCAAAGCACTGACAAGAAAGTGAACTGAGTCCAAGGCGTTAGCGTGCTGCGCAAGTGTTCAAACAGCCGGGCTACTGATAAAACAGGGCCACGCAGCGCCTCCTGAATTTCAGCCTCCCTTTCTTTCATTTTGTTTTCAAGTATCTAAAAATGAAACATTGACCTGCCAATCGAATGTAATGCCTTGCTCAGTATGGATTAATGTTCTGGGGCGTCTGGTCCCAACAAAAAAACCTCCAAAAGAGTGGTTTGATATGTAAAACCAACACCAGAAAGCTGCTCATTGGCAGGAGAAACATCCATCAGGTGATGGTAAGGGGTGGTGCTTGTTCCTTGAGATATGGCCATGAATAAACAGCATCATAGCTGTTATCTACCTGTCCTTCTAGATGCTCTGCAGGTTTTCTGGAGCCTGTTACTAGTGCTGCTAAAATACAGCTGTAAGAACTGGCCATGGTTACAAGGTATCTCCTGTTCCAATGAACTGCTTGCACGGCAATTCAGAAGGTGAATTCTGCTCAGATATTAGTGCCTTTTCTGGGTACCATCTTCTCTTCAAATCATAGCAACAGATGCCTTGATACTAGCTCCTGTTTCTTGAGTGCACTCACCAGTTGCTTTTTCACTGAATGCATAGAAGGTGCCTCACTCAGTTTATAGGAAGTTCAGTTTAAACCTGAATACTTCCTGGAGGGAATATATGTCCATGGTTACTCATTTTTGAAGTTACTTTCCACAAGACAAAGAAAATTTTGTCAAGTGACAGGAGGGCTAGTATAATTTAACATGAAATTGTCATTCCCGAATACAAAATGACAATCCGGAATGCAAAGCAGGTAAGACCCCCTGAGTGTGACCACGAGTAATGCTGGTTTTCAGTGTTTGGTGGTTCTGAGTTAATGCTGATCTCTAGTTTATCGAAGGCTTTGTCACCACTGTTTGGAGGCAATCCACTGTGCTTGTTTCAGAAGATGTAGCGTTGCCTCTTCTTTGAAGGCATGCCAGTTCCTTCCACAATTGCTTTATTAGGGATTCTGGAAGAGTGGATGACCTCTATCATACTGGGGTGCTGTTGGTTTCCCTCTTTTGGTTTGGAGTATTTTTGATGGTACTTTGTGAGCAAATTGCTCTTTTTCATTTTTCTCATGCTACACTGTTGCTCAGCATGGTATTCCTGCCTGTCAGCTGTTACAGACTCCAAGAGACAATGTTGCTTGTTTCACAGATTTCTTATTAACAGCTTGTTTTTGCTTGCCAGACTCAGAGCACATACACTGTGTATCACTGGCTTTCACCCACATTTCTCTAGTGTACTACTTGTAATACTATCAGTATTTCTGGGGCTCATATTGCAGCTGCTCCCATGATTCAGCTGTAACAGAATCGGATGGTGATCTACATTTAAACCAAGAGTTTGTGAAGCAGCTACGGTCTTGTGGCAAATATCAGCTTGCTCCCTGGAATTCTCAATGTTCTCAAGCTGCTTCTTTTCCTTATGTACATAGATTGCTACTGGTTGTTTGTAGTGATGTGATCTTTTTCCTTTGGAAGTTTAGCTGCCCTCGGTTTTGTATTGCTTCACACATAAAACCCTAATTTTTCTTCTTCAGTTATGTGCTAAGGGTGTGCTGAACTCTGCTTCAGTTGGATTTGATGACTGGTACAAGCTGCCAGAATTGCGGCTTGGGACTTTCCTAGCTAACACAGTTTTTCTGTAGTTTTCGCAGGTTCTTCTTCTCTTAGTTGTCTATACATTTCATTGTACTTAATGTTAAATATATATAGATATATTTTTTTCCTATCAAAAATATATATCTCTCTGAATGCACTCCGATTTTAGTGTTCCTCTCATACAGACGATTTGGTATGTTTCACTAACTGAATTCTGTTTTATCCCCATTACTGAGAATTTGTTTCAGAGTGTATGAAGGCAAACAGCACAATCTGCTATACTTACCTGACTTTTTAAAGCAATCACAGTCAAAATAACAACTACCTTTTGTTTTAGTTATTATTATTACTGAATGGTTCATAAAAGTATATACCTTGTAGAGTAAAAGAGAAATTAGGGGGAGATTATAATGAATGGTGTATTATATACAGAGTGTTGTAATACCTTGTACAGCATGAAATTGAGCTCTATTTTCTTACAGCCTTTGCATCCATGAAGCACTTCCTGCTAGCAGGAATACCAATATTTTTCCACATTCTTTCAAAATCTGCTACAGTTAACTGTTGTGAACACAATAGGTATTTTTACAGAGTTCATCACAAGGCTGTCCACTTCCAAGAAGGGGGTGATTCGATGGCTGGGTGTATTTCTACCACAAGCAAAACATGCTATCCAGTAAGAAAGAGTAAAGACAGAAAATGAGGTCTGTAGAAGAAAGAAGCTGCGCAGACCTAAGAAGAATGATATTCTTCATGCAAGAGAACACAATGTACATTATGTTACCTTTCCAATTATTCCGTCAGAGAAATGCATGTATACTAAAGCAACCAGCACTTCTGATAATTTCATAAAGCTTGTATGTTAAACCATTAAACCAAAGATCATTTACTTTCTCTGAATCAGTGAACAGGATTTTTTCCTGTTCTTTAAAGCAATAGTTAATAAAATATTAATAAACAACTCATAAATGGTTAAACATGCTAAATGATTGAACTTTTACACAGTTTCTTCCATGGTTTCTAAATCAAGAGCTGAAAGAAGATTTCTTTAAAATACATACTCTCTTAGAACACGACTGCATATAGCTTTTGCACAAAACACAAAAACAAATGCAATTATGTCAAGAATTAGATTGCACGGCATAGTTTATATTCCCACTTCTTCACCTTTAACCCTTTTCAGTGGGCGATAGGGTTTTCTTTCTTTCTATGTAAATTATTGTGTGTGGAAACACTTCCTTGAACTGCTGGACAATTACATTCGATTACCTGTAATGTTGCATTTCAAATTATGAAGGAATACCATGGCTTGTTACTTTTTCATACCATTATTCTTTTATAAAATCTAAAGTGACCAGTAACAGAGCTCATATGATTTGCAGAGTTCCTAAATGCGGGATTAAGTTTCATTTGAGCACTGATTTTCCTCCCCCACTACATTTACTTGAAAATGCGGATGCATTGTGTTTGTTAGAGTAATCAGAGTTAAATTAAAAATCTTATCAGATCCTCTTGGGAATTCCACTCTTCCCAAACCTTACTTCAGGTAAAAGGTTAAGTGACATATAGGCATTCAATATGCTAGGAAGGACAGGAACCTGTCTTGTGGCAGTCCAGACCTTCCTTTGTTGCCATCTATCTTCAACCAAAGATGTACTCGCATTAAATCCGATTCGCCAGTGTGAATAAAGACAGAAGCAATACACAACATTACAAGACTTCAGTTGTCAGAGTAAACAGATTTACACACTTCTTGCGGTCTGCTCCAAAGCATCATTTTTTTGAAGTACCTACTGTTCTGCTACAATGGTAAGACTTTATAGGTTAGTGGCAAAAACTTGAATAAAGAAAGAATTATCCTTGAGATCCATTCTGTTTTACATCCTTTTGGAATTCCAAGAACAAATTCCAGAATCTTAAAGTGAATTCTATATTTCTTTAAAAGAACATGAACAAAATGATGATGATGTCATAATTTCTATTCATGGCAACCCAGCCCCCATGCCCCCAACAAGTGGTTAATCTACTGGTGAGTCACTTAGACTTTGATTTAAGAAGCTGCTAGTTCAGCTTTAATGACAAAGAAGACAGCATGTATCCAGTCATTCCTGAGGAAGGAAATCTGAACAACTTTGCTTTCACTTCATTACTTTTCTTCCTTGTAAGAATTCTGTATATATGGACCACTGAGAGTGCCAGCCCAGCACGGACCTGATCAACACTAGAGCGGAGACTGTCACTGACAGACAAACAGACAGGCTCCAAATGGTTAGATAGTGTAGAACCCGCATGAGGAACAGGTTTATTGCTAGGAATGTCTGTGGAAAGTGATTTTGAAAAAATGTAAAATTTTGTGTTGGAAAAGGTTAACACACAAGGAATTTAATATTTTCTCAAGTGACTAATCACACAGATGGCATATGAAATTATTACATCTAGGAAAACATTATATATATTATATATATGATATTTACAATATCAGCAAACAATCAGTAGGCTCAATTTTCCTCACCATAATATTTGGTAAGAATAACTGACAGCAACAAATAAGTAGATCTAACAATCTGTTCAAGCAATTTGCAAACAGCAAGAAGGACTAAGTTTGATTAATATATTTTTTTTACTGCAAATTCCTTCCCAGGCTGCTCACAGGATTAATAGTGGCTTACAAAGTACACAGAAATACCACAGGCATTAACCTGCTCAGCTTCAAGCTAAACTCTGCACGTAAGTGAATAACACTATAAACCACGGAATTGCTGCTTCAGAGTTCATCGTACTAAGTAACACATTTTCTATGGGGCTAATATTTATGTGTGCATAGGGTGGTATTTATTTGAGCACAGAAAGTAATTTCACATAAAAATGACATATAACATGAATTGATACTCAGTCTCTATAACAAGTTTCCATTGGTAAGAGTAGCAGCAGCAAACGTCAGCCTGAGCTTGGACAACTAATTTGTGCAGTCATTCTAGCCTGCAAAAAGGCTAAGAGCTGCAAACCAAGAATTGATATTGCAAGTCTTCTCTTTTTCCCCAAGAGAGCTGTAGCCGCATTTGAGAACTAGAGGTCCTGCCCTCAGTTAGTTTGACTGAGAAATTATCCTTGGATTACCTTGGATCATTGATTCCACTAATGTATGGGCAGTAGGTAATAACTACTGCCAGATTTAACTTACCAGTTGCAAGTAAGTATAGGTCTTGCAAACGGCAACACAACATACTCTTCAATAAACAGCTAATTTTTCTGTTGAGTAGCAAACATAGATAATTTCCCTCAAAAATTCCCCTTCCTGTCAAGTCCTTTTTTTAAAGCAGATACATTTAAGATCAGTTTTAAAATGCTGGATAACAAACTTACTAGATATATTCCTCTGTAACAACTTTTTAAAGTCTAGTATTGGCTGCAGTAATTTGCACAGATGATTCAAAAACAGCCTGATGTAGCCGTTACATTTGTGTACTGTGGCAGAATGAATTATGAATGATTGCAGCATTTACATTCCAAGTTTAGTTTTCAAGTATGGTTGATTTTGCTTAAATGAGAATCCTGTAGCTATTTAGTAATTAGGACTGATAGTTCTATGAAGTTATAATTGGCCCCAAACAGGTGTTTCCTTTCTTTTTGAAAAAATTAGTTATATTTTCACCCTGCTGCATGTGAGCTCATGGAAATATCCTAAGAATAAAAGTATACAATACCACAACAATTTTGGATTATAAAATCAAAATTATACTTCATTTTAAATGCCTACTCTGCTAATGCATTGAATTTGAACTTCACTTAGTCTGTCTTCATTTTCGACAGCGCTGCGCACCTTCAGCCATGAACAAAGCTAACAACTGTAATTGCTCAGTATGTCAGCAAGTCTTACATGGTCTGATAATATTTTATGAGCCTCTAGAATGTGTAGCAATTCTAAACAACAAATATAGATGTTAGACATACAGTGCAGTTTTTCTTCATTTGCCTATGGTTTGGGGTGTCCTGAAAACACACCTGTTCTTGCCTGTGGAAATCAGGTATCTGTTACACTGAGTGCCAGGAATTGCACAATACTTGAAGGGTCACCCCCTTGAAGTTTTTGTGATTTGTCGTAACTCCATTATCATAAGTTTGTGCCTCTGCTTTGAAAATGGCAGCACCTGGCAATCATTTATCATATTTGATTGTTCTCCAGTGATCTGAGCTCAGACAAGTTACCTTATCATCAGCGCAGGCAATTTTTATGTAAAGCACCAGTATTGACTACAAGAGATCTGATGGCGGTTTTAAAACCTTCCCGCATTAACAGCCTTCTCACTGCATTTAAGTATCCTGTCTCTTAGATGCTGTGATGAATGTGACACTGCTATTATATGTCCTAAGTACCCACTTTTAATGGTGACAACATCTATTCTTCAAAATGGTAATTGCCTAATGCTATCCATCTTTGCAATTTATGACCACCTTGGGAAAATTCTCCCTTAAAATTACACAAGTATTTAGCTAGAAATACGTAATTAACCAGTTACCTTTTTGGAATTACTTTAGGGTAGCTACATATTATAGGATATTAAAAACCTTTATTTGCACTCAGACACCACAGTTATCACCCATTTCATAATTTTCGTAGTAATTAAGAAGATGGCAGCCAAAATCACTATCCGTGCAGATTCTCTTGGCAGGCAGTTGGAAGGACTTGATGACCAAGACCGTGATTTGTTCCAGAGTAAAGCCAGCGTGATTTAACAAGCATCTCTGGCATTGAACTGCTCTCACACGTGTACCACTGCTTCCCTGCCTACCCTTCAGACAGACTATTTAGACCATAATGTCTCAGGGACATATATTGTCTCAGTAGCTGTCACAATACAGCCCTATTTCTTAGTTTGAGTTGCTAGAGTATTAACAACATTAATTCAATGCAATGAATGTTGAGATGTGGAATCTCAAAGGGAGAGAGGGAGAGAGAAGAGGGGCTGAAAAACTCAGAAAATTAGACACTACTGCCAAGCAAGCTAAATTACACAGGCCCTTTTATTCCCAAGAAGGAGTAAAATTTGATGAAAACAAAAGTGACTTGACAGGCACCAAGTAAATTTTATCTTCTGTCTGCAAAATATTTTTGTGAAGAGGTATAAGGCTCAGTCCCAGTCATTACAATACTGAACTACCTCAGAATTTACAAGAGAAGTTGGAATAATTGGTAGACTGCATTTCATTATTGACAACCTTTTTGAACGGAGAATAATGGTTTCATAAAAAAAAAAAATTGCAGGAGGTGGTTACTTCCTGTGAAAACCCACTAGCTTTTTATTCTAAAGATGACAGTTCTTCCACTTGTTTTATCTGAAAAAAAAAAAAAAAAAAAAAAAAAAAAAAAAGAGAGAGAGAATGCTTCAGATAAGAAATAGCTTTTCAATGTAAAATCAGATTTTGCTGTGGATGATTTTGGTTTGTTGAAGCCAACTCAACAGTCATGTATGGCCTCCTCTAAAATCCATCATAGCCCCCACAAAGGCTCCCTATAATGGCTGAACTCCATCTGTCTGTGCTTGGCCTCAACTGCCACACTGCTTTTTGTCTCATATTTTTTTATTTATTTGTGACCTATTTTTAACTAAATTGTCTCCTTTGCAGTTCATAGGCTACTACCTGCGTTTTCATGGTACTAAACACTGCCAGTTCCATTTGAAGTCCAAAGAATCTACAACTGAGACCACTGCTGAAAAGATGCTCCCTTCTCTGCACTGTCAGCCCCCAACAAACGACAGAGCCAGTCATCTCTGCTCCCTACACCATGCAGAATGCACGGGCATAAAAACGTCTGGCCATTCAAGGCTTTCCTCAAGGCTACATTATCTGGCCAGCGCTCCTCAGACACAGCATGCCAGTGACTAAACAGAATAATTAAACATCACATTTTACACTGACTTTCCCTTCAAACATTCCATGGAGAAATGCTCTTAGCTAAGCTGTGAAAACGCATTCCACATCCAATAGTCAAACAACAACAGCAATGTATTCAGTTGTGCCTTGTTACTCTTCCTGTTATTCAAACTTATGGCAACAAGTTTTTGTCACTGAAATTAAAAATGGGGGAAGGAAATGACAATCATTCATAACATTAAGAACACAAAGAATTACACAATCACCTGAATTCATAAATGTGCACAGATTTATTTAAAACCTACTCCATGTACTTTATGATTATAAATGCCAAGATGCTGAGAAATAGAATACTGGTCAGGTACTGACTGACAGATCTAAATGCAAAGCCAAAGGTTTGAAATGTTTGAATTTAATTGTAATTAAACCCCAAATTCTTCTGGTGCTGAATTGTTCACCAGTGCCATTCTGTTCCATTCTCCAGTGGAGCCAAAACAAGAATGCTGTTAACTTGGGACTTCTCTAATCAAAGAATAAAAATTGTAAGAATGGTATTTGTGGCACAAAGGTCTGACAGCTCTCAATAGGATAAGTAATTACTTGAGACACTACAGAAAGAGTTTGTAACATTTTTATGGGCCAGAGGGAAGCAAGCTTATTTGCTCACGTTTTGTGCCTTGTTGGGAGATAGGCAGAGTGAAAACTTCAGATTGCAGAAGTTATCATAACACCTTCAGCCCACCTACAACAAATCTCATGGTTTTTCTGCAGTCGTAGCTTCAGTACACCCTGCCAGTCACAACAGGACAACCTGTGTCAAACTCCAAATTTCCCTGGAAGAAAAACTTGAAGCAATGCTGGCCAGCCTGTTTACAAGAGGAACAACCCAAACGTACCAAATATTGAGACCATAAAATCTGAGAAGCAAATGTTCTAGGTGACTTGATCTGCAACAGGACATGCACAGTGATACAACAGAAATGTCACTCCAAAACCTGATGTGAATACTTTGCAGGATTTCTTTGATTTAGTATCATAATGTCACCCTCCCTCTTTCCCCAACTTGGCCAATCATGAAAACACTGCTGTAAAACACATGCAAAGTCCTAACGGATTACTGAGAATTTTGACTAAGATTTCAGCATGTGGTCCTATGAGGATTTATTATGTAAATGAGCAGATATGAGCAAAATTAATGAGATATTTCATGCATTTTATATGAAAGAAGAAAACTGCTTTTCCTACTTCCAGAAGAAAACATGAGGTAGACAGTTTGCAATATGAGACTGTCCATATGTAACAGCAACAAAAGAACCTATATCATCCCAGACAGTCATTCTCTATTTCCTTATACTATTTGTGAAGGAAAAGCAATGTGACAGGCAAGGCTGCAAGCTGAGGAATTGCCCACAAGATGTTTTACAAATTGTAGTAGAAAAAACTTTTGAAAGGGAAGCAAAATACTGGAGAGCAGAAACAATTCAATATGCAGCAGCCTAAATTCAGAAGTGCCAGCAGGCACTGAGGAACTGTGCAGTTCCTCAGATTTTTAAAAAAAAAAAAAAAAAAAAAGGTTTGTCAGGGTTATTTATTTATTTCCTTCATGGAATGATTTTTTCCAAAGCAGAATTACTTTGTGCAGCTTCTAAAGCCAACTAAGTCTTGTACTGGTATCTTTATGCATAAGATGAAGAAAGTGAAAATATCTTAGATTACAGAGGTGGAGAGCACTCAGATTTAAAGTGCTTTCTTTCGTGACTACAGCCCATGTATCCTCTCTGTACCCTGGGATCAGGTGCCCCAGCCAGCAGCAGGTATCATCCAGCCAGCTGCAGGATGCCGCATGCACCACCCCTGCCCCAGCTTCCTGGTGCCTGGCCCCGCAGCAGCCATCAGAGCGGAGCTCTCCAGGTGCAGGGTGATGGGCATTCTCTTCCCCTTGCACGCACAGACCAGGCATCATCCTCTCATCCCACTAACTTGCAAAAGAGTGAAAGAGGAAGGTCAGATTTTGTATTTTTCATGTAGATTGCTGGTCCCTCAAAGCCATGAAGAGCAATGTATCTCAGAACACATGCAGCAAGTAAACTGGGATGCAGTGCACCCATGAGCCTTGTCTGCTAGATTTCGTTATCCTATTAAAGCATCTGGAGGTTTCTGATAGGTTCTGGTGAATGGGTCAGGACTGGCCTTCTCTACTTCTGCTGTTTGATGCTGTTTCCAAGTGCTCTGTGGAGCTGTGACTGCCTTGCTAATGCCTCCTGCTTGCTAATGGGCTTTCCAAGGGCTTTTTTTCTTGTACAGCCTCTTTTCATGCCACTGGACAGTTTACACTTGACAGCTTTGGGTAAGTGTCTGTGTCCTGGCATCTACAAAGCTACAAAGTGTGCTCTTCATACTGATGGAGATAAGTTGCTGGCTGATGATTTTGGTTTCTTACCTCTCCATTTTGATTAGAAGTGTGTTTATCCAGAATCAGAATCTTTTACAGACATTTGTTCTTTTAGGGTGTCTGAGTTTACACTTCGGGTAGCTCCAGCTCTCATAGCCATATGTTAGCACTGAGATTGCATTTGAGCTTTAAATTCTCACTCCTGTTGTAGTGACACATGGCTTTCATTTCTATGTTTTCCTACATTTTTATTTTCTTCTACAAATATATTTCCTATTTTTAATATGATTCCTCCTAATTTCTCTGTTAGCTGGTATGAGTGCTCTGGTATGTTGCCTTCAAATGTGACTATTTTGCCTGGCACCTGGGCTTTAAGGACATTTTTTTTTTTTTTTTTCCCCCCCCCCCAACAGCGATTTTAATTTCCCGGGCTGCCCTTTTAACTAGTTTTGTCTGTCTGTCTTCACTGATGGTTGTCTTCACAGCTAATGGTTGATACTGGTATAGTGTCTATGACTCCTGTACCTCATCAGGGCCTGTATTGTAAGCTTTCCTTCCAATCATTCTCTTATAAGTTTGGGCTTGTGGTTTCTAGAGCTGAAGTACTGCTGCTTTGGCCAGAAGAAATACTGACTTTTCTTTAATTTAATGAAAATGTCACGTATAACAGAACTAACACTCCCTTTCTCGTGTAGGGCTTGGAGATCAGCACTCAGGATGCAGGCCGAGCTCATAGAGTAGACACATCTCTGTCATGAGTATGCAGTTAGCTGGACATGCCTCCTGTCCAAGTTTTTGGATTGCACTCATACCCAGCTGTCAGACTTTTTGTCTGTATTGGGAAAACACATCAAAACTGCTGAGAAACTGACAAAGTCTGCATAAAAGTATGCTCTGTATTTTTCAGAATTCAAGCAGCTGTGGGGTTCTCCCATTTGGAAGATGTATATTCTACTCAGAAAATCCATTTAAAAACAAAATACCACATATATTAGCAGTGGAGATAAAGCATCTAAGAACAGGTTCTTAAGAATGGCAAATGGAATATGTGCTTGGCTATTATACTTCACCAGCCTGATGGCAGTATCAGCAAGGCTCACTTCTTCAGGCATATTCATACAAGTCTTGTGTTTTAGCTTGGTTCCCTGATAGCTGTTTTTCTGCAGTAAGTAAATCTCCCATCAGCCACAGCTAAGTTTTTCCTTATGGGCTTTTCCCATTACCAAACACAGCAAGTTTTGTAGGTTTGCAGCCACAGCAGAAATAGCAAAAATTAACAGTTTTGGTATTACCCTTTAACTCCAGTCCTTGCAAAGACATAACTATGATGAGCTGTTCTTTTCCTGTATATATATATTATGGACATTTCACTACAGAGCTAAGTGGATACAATCCATAACAGGGCCAACATGCCCAGCTTCATAAATTCTCACAGCACCAGTCCAAATCCATTAAGGTTCTCTCACAATCCACAACATATATAATCCCTCAGTTCCAACGTAAGACAAGTCTACCAATGGAGAGATGAGGCAAAGATTTGTGCTTGCCTTTGCCTGCTAGCAGAGTCCTAATACTGCCTCGATCTTAACAGAGAAGGATTCAGATTGGGCCTGGCTCCTGTGTCCAGCAGACGAAGGCTCCTTGCTGCTGTCTTGCTAATCTGACTCGGGGTATTATATGGTTCATACGTTCCTACGGCTTCAGTTTCAATTATTAGTTCAATATAGGACTCAACAGAATTAAACTTTAAAAAAAACTAGTGGTGAAAAGCAGCCAAATGTAATAAAACAGAAGAGAGAAAAGGACAAGTTTGAAGACTTAACGTGTAACTACTAGGATTCCTCACCCATTGTATTTAGGATAATTATATTTGAAATGTCTGGGGAATTGAAAAAAGATTTTTCTCACTTGACATGGCACACGTGGTAGGTGCTACAATGCTCTTTCTATAAGCTACATGTATCTGAGATCTCCCACAGATTTTCTACAAAGCCTTCCTCAGTCTACTTAACCTTCATTAGTGCTGTCATCATCCACCTTCCAGGAAGAAGAAGAGATACATGAAAATTGTTTCATCTTAATTTTATGAATGAATTTCATTGTGGAATATTTATAAGATAAGAATATNAAAAAAAAAAAAAAAAAAATCTGACAAACTGGTATAACTGTGCTGCATTTTTTATTTTATTACTCTGTGACAGTACACTAGCCTTTTTAGACTGGATGGTTAGTTTAAAAAAAAAAAACTAAAAGGTAAAAACTTTAGAATCTGTTTGTGAAGAACACCATAGAATTTTTTTTTTTTTTTTGTTAAATAACTTGTAATAACAATGTTTAGAACTTCATAATGAGATTAGTGCAGCAAATGTGATCTAGCTTCCTCAAAATACAGACCTTGAATTTTTCAATGATTGCTGTAAAATTACCTTAGATTTATACAGACACAAATTAGAACTGAATCTACTTATTTTGCCTCACTGCTATCACAGGATGTTACCAACCCCATGTTTCTCAACGTTGTTACATTTGAACAACAAAAATGTGCCAACTTTGTTGGAAGAGCAACTTTGTTGCTCTTGAGAAGGGCATTTGTTCAGCTCTTCCCTATAAATCTTTGCGGATCCCTCTATCTGACAGTTCTGACTGTAGCGTATCCCTCGGCCATTTAAACAGAACAAATTCAATAGCAACTTTTAACAGGTAGCAGTTAATACAATGTTTTGTCTAGCTACATATGTACACATATGGAAGGTTTTCCATGTTCCAGATGTTCAAGCATATGGGAAAAAAAATAGTGCATTGGAACATTCTCAGATAATTACTCTGTGAAAAGCTCTCTAGCTGTCTACTTTACTGAGAATTTCCCAGCCTTCTGAATGTGGAAGAGGTTGCCATTCACAGATGTGTCTTCACCTGCAAACCTAGTACCCAAGGATTACATTTCCAGTGCTAAGAACAAGTTGGGAACTGAGACGTATGCTGTGCTGCATCTTATCTTGCCGATGGGCAGGCAATACGCATTTAGGGAAGAGATCAAAGAGAAGATTGTGCACATTTTAAAAGGTGCATGATGCTTTGTAAATTAAATTTTTTATCTGCTACAGGAGCTTTTTCTGATGTTCTAGAAAATATTATGTAAAATGTTATTCCTCATAGTACAGCTTTTCTGTCTGGATTCAATGGTGTTAAATCCAGGTCTGTAACTGATGTTCTGGTACATTACAATAATGATGGTAGCAACAGCTCTACACACATCAGTCTCCTGCAAGCATCGCTGTCCTCATTTACCAAGATGACCAACCTTTCAATCTTTAAAAAGTTAGCAAGATTATGTTGGAATTTTCCTTTACTACCTGCTAGAGAAATCAGCTGTGTAGTATTCCTCCTGGACATTACCCTCCTGGAACCTCATATATTTCATGTAACTGCAGTGTCACTGTCACTGGAACTGGCTTACACATTTGATACTGTTTTCTGCTTTGAGACATGGGAGATCTGTGAGACCCATATTACCAAAATTGATACAGACAGCTTTTGTACTTTTATTCTTTTTATACATTTTTTTTTTAAGCTTGAGTTCTTCCGTTTTTGCAATTTCCTCTTTGCCCATGCTCCTTTCCTACTCTGCCAAGAGTAAGATTTAGCTGAAAATGGTGATCTTGTTATTTCTTTTGAATTCCAGCTTTACCAGAATTCATAAACAAACAAACCTTCAAAAGCTGCCTAAAAGCCAGACTATAATGCTGTCTTCTTCACAATTAACAGAAATCTGTGCCATTGTTTCACTTATTACAGTATTTCCTAGAAGACAATGTACAAAATTGTCCACTCTTTGTCTCTCCAGACCAGTATTTTCTGGGCAGCTTCTTTTCTGCTTTTCTGAAATTAAGTCTTTCCTTGTGAATGGTGACTGACTGACAGCTTGAAAGCTCAATTTTTCTTTATATAGAGAGTAAATTCACAGTCAGTTTGTGAGTGCCCATAGCGACCCGCACGCAATGCCCATGCAGGTTCAGTAGAGCTCTCCACATTGAATCAGGCACCAGTTCAGTTTGCATGTGACTTTCGTCCTGATTAATCTGACAGCTGAAACACAACAAGTATAAATTCAATTAATTTTTGTGATGTGACATCAATTTCACAGGAAGAATGTTGAAACCACCAGTTTACTTCACATAGAGTTGGGGATGGATTTTTCTTTGCTATCCTTAAAATCCTTTCAATCTAAGTCCTATCTTTGAATCATAGAATGGCTTGGGTTGGAAGGGACCTCAGAGATCATCTAGCTCCAACGCCCCTGCCGTGGACAGGGCTGCCAGCCACTAGCTCACCTGATCAAACTGCCCAGGAACCCATCCAGCCTGGCCTTGGACACAGCCAGGGATGGGGCAGCCACAGCTTCTCTGGGCAGCCTGTGCCAGCGCCTCACCACTCTCTCAGGGAAGAATTTCTTCCTGATGGCCAACCTAAACCTCCCCTCTTTCAGTTTTAGCCCATTCCCCCTTGTCCTACCATTATCCACCCGTGCAAAAAGTCGGTCCCCCTCCTACCTGTAAGCTCCTTTCAAGTACTGGAAGGCCGCAGTGAGGTCTCCCCGGAGCCTTCTCTTCTCCAAGCTGAACAGTCCCAACTCCCTCAACCTTTCCTCACAGGAGAGGTGCTCCAGCCCTCTGATCATTTTGGTGGCCCTCCTCTGGACCCGCTCCTACAGCTCCACATCCCCTCTGTGCTGGGGGCCCCAGCCCTGGACACAGCACTCCAGGTGAGGCCTTCCAAGGGCAGAGTAGAGGGGGACGATCCCCTCCCTCTCCCTGCTGGCCACCCCTCTCTTGATGCAGCCCAGGATGCCATTGGCCTTCCTGGCTGCAAGAGCGCACTGCCGGCTCATGGCCAGCTTTTCGTCGATCACAACGCCCAAGTCCTTCTCCGCAGGGCTGCTCTCAAGGAGTTCTTCTCCCAGTCTGCACACACACCTGGGATTGCCCCGACCCAAGTGCAACACCTCGCACTTGGCCTTGTTGAACCTCACCAGGTTCTCGTGGGCCCACTTTTCCAGCCTGTCCAGGTCCCTCTGGATGGCATCCCTTCCTTCAGGGGTGTCAACTGTACCACTCAGCTTGGTGTCATCAGTAAACTTGCTGAGGGTGCACTCGATCCCACAGTCTAAGTCATCAATAAAGATGTTGAAGAGCACCGGTCCCAAGACGGACCCCTGGGAGACGCCCGCTCGTGACCGGCCTCCACCTGGACATAGAGCCATTGACTACAACCCATTGGCTGCGACCCTCCAGCCAGTTCTTTATCCAGCGTACAATCCACCCATCAAATCCATGTCTCCCCAGTTTAGAGATAAGGAGATGGTGCGGGACCATGTCAAAGGCTCACATTCTCACATCCTCAGACACATCCTTGTCTCGCATGTGTCTTAGCATCTCCTCCAGTAGGATCCGCTCCATGACCTTCCCAGGCACAGACGTGAGGCTCACAGGCCTGTAGTTCCCTGGGTCTTCCTTTCTCCCTTTCTTAAAAATGGGAGTGATGTTTCCCTTTTTCCAGTCACCGGGCACCTTGCCTGACAGCCATGGCTTTTCAAATATGATGGAGAACTGCTTGGCAACTGATCAGCCAACTCCTTCATGACCCTGAGATGTATCTCGTCCGGCCCCATAGACTTGTAAACATTCAGTCTCATAAGGTGGTCTCGGACTTGCTCCACTCTTACATTGGGAAGGGATTGGGGGATTTTGCTCCCCCGGTCCCCGCTTGGAATTTCAGGGACAAATGTTGGCATATTATTGGCAAATATTTGGCATATTATTTTTCTGTGAGTAATTCTTTGGGTCAAGAATAACATCATTGAAACCTCTTTGTTCCAGGGGGCAGACAAACACATTCCTGCTCTATTTCTGATGATCCTCTCGGTGTATTTCATCACAAACCTGTGCATATCTGCACCCACAGCAATTCTGGCCCACATGGATTCATTGCCTTCTCTCTCCTCAAAGGCTGCTAGACAGCCAGAAGCCCATTTCAGACTTCAGGCAGAGCTGAATGTAACAAGTGTCATGTCCCCTTTAAAACCCATGGTTTTCAGGTGCTTCTCTGTGCACTAGAGACCTTAGATTTAATTTACCTCTTTGGCAAACTGCACAGCCAGTCCTTTCCAAAGGCTAAAGGCGCCTATGAGGTTCAGTAAAAATAAACAAAAATCAGACACCTGACCTCAGCAGTGAGCCAAAGCAAAAAAGCTTTGGCAGAAGATATCTGAAGAAAAGAGAAAGTGCTAAAATTCCACCAGGCCACAGTAAGACGTACTAGAAACTTTATTCTGTTAGCAACAAACTAAATAATGCTCTTGTATGCCTGTTTTCTACCTGCCCTTGCAGCCTCCCTGCAGGAGGGGCTGGCCATACCTGGAGCAGCTCCAGCAGTACCCGGGGCTGGCCAGCAGGCTCTCACTCACAGGCAGTGACAAACTCTAAGCTAAAGCAGATTTACATAGCTCACCAAATCCTTATGTAAAAATCTACAGAACAGAAGGAGATCTATTATTAAATATAATCAACTGCATAATCTTATAAACTGCACA
>VXAV01008370.1:334257-346955 GCA_013399715.1 Alectura lathami | reverse complement strand
TACTCATGTCAATTTTTTTTTTTTAAATAATTTTTATATACATACATAAATATAAGAATCACTTTCCTTTGTATTTAAATGTTCTTTCTAATTGAAACAGAGCTTTGACCTCACAGAACAAAGAAGGAAAGAAACAAGGCAATGGTGAGGCACATAATTCACATTCTATCCAATGTTTTTGAGAATAACAGTACAATATTAAGTGTCTAAAATAAAAGTTAGAAACATATACTTGAATGTGTGGAAGGAGGCAGGGTTACAGACATAGTGAAAGAGAGTTGCTAAGATAGCTGTGTTACATTTTTTTTTTTCTTTATATATATGTGTGTGTGTTTGTGTGAGAGAGAGCTAAAACAAGCAAGTGAGCCATGGCATCATACATTATCCTTGCTAATGTTTCAATGCTATTACTCCACTTGGTATAAATCATTCACTGTCCTTACACACACTTCAAGCATGAATGCAATTACCTGGCAGATCACTAAAAATAATTAAAATGTAAGGGGTTGGCTAACGTGAGATATTCTTACATGCTGCCTTATGAAAAATCTTCCACTGTGCTGAGACAGAAGTGGAATATCGGGTTTTAAGCTATGTAGCAAAAGATACTGATACATTTTAGATGAAAAAGTGTTCCCCTAACCTAAAACTACACTATCACTAACTGATAAGAAACGTAATAATAACCCCTACTAATCCAGAAAGCCAGTTACACACTTTGATGAACACAACCATGGTGATACGTAAGGTGGTGCCTGAAATGACCTTCTGAGGTCATCTAATCCAACTGCTGCTGGGTGGCAAGGTGAATTACGACTGCTTTACCGCTAATAAATTCTTGGAAGCTGCAGTGTTGGAGATCTCACTCCCAGGGCCCTCTAGGGTCTGATCCCAGACTACACAACTGCTTCTCCCCATCGTGTCATGCCCAGTCTCAAAGCAGGTGTTACAGAAGAATCTCACCAATGATGCCTATGAATTTCCACAGTTTTGAATACGACTTTTCAAAAGTTTGTTGAAGGCATTGATTCTTTAAGAGAGACACAAGAAATCTCTGTAGGGTATTGGCTCTTCCTCAGTCTCTGCATGCTGAACTGAACTGCCGAGAGCAAGTTCTGTGCTTGTAAAAGCTGTGTTAATAAAAAGCCTGTTTAATTTCCCCTATTCTTTGTTGATCTCCACTCCTCTGAGAAACTGACTCAAAGAAAACAACCTAGAAACAGCACAGCACTAAACCCAAGTAATCGTGAACAGACTACATGAATTGTACAAGAACTCAGACATTTCCTTGGGAAATCATAGATAGGTAGATAGATAGATAAGCAGAAGAATTTTCTTCCAGAAAAGATGACATGAAAACTACAGACAAGGTACTTGCACAACAAAAAACTAACATGCAAGATCAAACAAAAAAGCTCAAATCACCTGAAGATAATTTTATATATTAATATATATAAAAAAAAAAAAAAAAAGACACAAAAAGTACAGAAAACTACTGTTTTCACCTCGAATTCTGTTTTGGCAATCAGAAATTCGGTAACAGCTTGAACGTACTTTACTCACTAGGTTTAAAGGAATATGAAGCCTCTTTTCTGTAAGTATCCCTCAGACAATTATGCAAAACATCAACAGCTTTCCAAGCTCTGTGAAGACTGGAAAGTGCATCTGGGTATTTACTGCATGCCAATGACACCACAAACAATACCTATGAATAATGCTACCTGGGGGAAGCAAAAGCAAAAGAAAAGGGACCACAAATGGCATTCAGCAGTTGCAATAATAATTCCTCAGGCAAATGGCATTAGCTAAACAGTAACAGAATACAGAAAAATAAAATCTGATAAACAAATTCAAAATCCAAAATGAAGAGGAAAAGATCACAGATAACTAGCACATGAAAATAACAGATTTTGTAATTGGGAAAAGAGAGACTTCAGTTGGAGAGATTGTTCACACATCACTGACTGCAAAGTTTCAAGTATGAATTGATGCAAAATGGTGCAAATTGTGCAACTGTACCCAGATTGCCCCAGATTCACATTGTTAAACACTCATAAATTCAAGGCAATCATCTTCAAATGAAATAACGCGGCGCTTGGAGCCCTCCCATGTGCATTAGTTTTACACAAACAATGTTTGCTCTTTGGTACATTTGTATTGCAAGCGTGAGAGGTGATTTCATCAACCTAGGAGACAGTCCCTCCCTGTCAGCCCCTGATGTATATGGCACATTCGCATTGCGAGTGAGAGAAGTGATTCCATCCGCCTAGCAGACAATCCCCACCTGTCACCAGCTGATGTATATGGCTAGCTCTGTATGTCCTCCAATAAATTTGTTGGTGCCTGTGACATTGCAGACAGTGGCTGCATTCCGGTTACCCTTCACTGCAGCAATACTTCCTAAACTCAGGAAAAAGCTGGATAACCTTTAAAGTAGTACTTACCTGCATCAGACCTCTAGTCCTATGCTGAACTTGCTTATGACACAGGGATAAATTAAACTCACTAGCTTCATGGAATTACTTCTGAGCTTTTTCAATGAGCAATCAGATCTAGGAACTAAGACTTGCTGATAAAATCAAATATACGAAGCTGCTGCAAAATCTGTTTCACTAGCACCTTCTCAACTGCCAGTGGAATGAAAGGAATGGTATAGATTGGATCAAAACTCACTACATTTAGTCAGACTATCCAAGTTTTCCTAATTCTAAAAGTAATTGCAGGTATATTCTAGCATGCTCAGAGCTGACCTTGAGTGAGGAGACATTCAGCAGAAGGATGATTAGCCTTAGGAACTGATGCAGTTTACCTGAGACAAACCAACAAAAGACAGCAGAGCAGACCAATATTTTTGTTTGTTTGTTTGTTTGCACAAATGCAGGGATGAGAATCTTAATTTCATGAAAAAAAAATGCAATAAATGTCAACACAGCCCCTGTGTGCATTGAACCAAATGAATAATGAGGAAAGAACTCCAAGAAGGAGCTGCATGTATAGCTGGGGGAAAGAGAAGATTTGGAGGACACAACCAGAAGTGAGAGACAGGGACAGGGTTTCAGCTCGCTCTGAGAACTGTCTTCATGCAGGGTCATTGGTTTCAAAAATCCCATGTGTCAGCGGCAAGGATGCAGAACCGAAAGCAGGATTTAGCCCTGGGCAGCTGGTAAACACCACAGGAAAAGCAAGGAAAGAGAGAAACCTTCAGTTAGTCCACAGCGAGGACTAACTGAATGAGAAGGAAAAAAGAGCAGTGTATCACTGAGATGAGGATTAAGTAACATACCCAATTCTAATGTATGGCACATTGTGCATGAAGGAAAATTAACATAATGTGAGATTCAACAAATCATTAAACCTTTGTAAGGGCGGATGTTCCAAAGCATCAGCATAAATTTCAAAATCACCCATAATGAAAAGTCTTAATGAGTAAAGAATCAAATCAGGAGTCAGCTTAGTCCATTAGGTAACAAATCAGAATGAATGGTTGGTTGGTGATAGAAAACCCTGCTGGCACAAACTTAAAAGTATGCTGAAGGAATAACAGTATAAAAGCAAAAGGGTGAAAAAAGCAGTGGCCAAAGTAGTTCAGACAAACTGAACAGGACCATTAAATACGGGTAGACATATCCAGAGAGAGCATAGATCACCAGCAGTGTCTTTTTTAGCTGGAACATAAGGTGCTAATTTCTTTGTACTTGGAATGAGTACAGAAAATTCAATTAAATTGGCTGAACTTGGATGTGTCTTTAGCAGTGCTTCCAAGATGTAACTGTTATTTCATGTTCCTCAGCCGACAACATTGCAGGTGTCAGACGTCACAGTGGTGCTCAGAAGAAATTATTTCTTGGTTTGAGTAAAGGTAAAAAAGAAGCCTGATGATTGAATCATCCCCTTTATCACAGGGATTTGAAAAAAAAAAAATCATTTTCTCCTGGATCTGAGGCCACTTCCAACAGCAGAGGGCTCTCTGGGGTAGGCAGTCTGGCTGGAACTGGTGCCTGGAGCACCAACAAAACCCTCACCCCTGGTGACTGTAGACCCCAAAGCAAGCTGGTTAGTCACAGGTAATTCCAAGATGGATGAAATGTACTGATCTGGCATTTTCCCAGCGTGACAAAGGATCAAATGTTCTGTCGTGCTCCAGAAAGAAATATCAGCCTACTGTCCTCTACCCAGGTGGCGGGATGCACTTCCTTGCAACTGATACAAAACATATTCCCACATTAAGGGAGCTACATTTGGCTCAGGCATAACACTAGATAATACAGATCCATAAAAAATATTTTCAAAAGTGCATGTAAATTTGAAAAAGGAAGAGTAAGTATTTTGTTTTTTTTAATTTTACAAAATTTCATATTCCTTTAATTTTGATACTTTTGGAGCCAAAGAATGAGTCTTTACAAAGCTAAAGTGAGACTTTGTAGTTGATCATCACCAAAACTAAAGCCAGCAGCAACTTTAGCTGAAGAATTTTACTGGATGATTTTACTTGTATACATAGGTAACATGGATTGATGCAGGTTCATAGTATAGAGAGTTACATTCATTTTTGACAGTAGCGAGTTTGCAGTGCTGTCTTTTAGTGACTAAGGAGACTTTTATTAATCATTAGTCCCAGATTTTGGGTAGTAAATGGACAGCTGTGTTCGTGATTAGGTAGGTACATTGGGAAATGCCAACAAAAGTAGTAAAAAATAGTCTGCAATGCAATCTGACAGATCATCAGCCATGAGGCTCAGCTTTATATTTCTTCATATCTTTAAGTGGTAATTCTGTATCATAAATATGGCTGTAGTAACTGCATCTCTTGGAATTGAAGTAGATCTATGAACATCTTTTTCCTAATAACCTATTTCAGAGACACTCATACATTGTAATCCGTGTTGCGTATAGTAATATTTTGTATGTTGGCAACTAAGTATTTTTGTCTGTTTTTAGAATAAAATATAGAAAAGCATGCTCTGAATAAGACCTAAAATTGTCTGCTCACTTTCCTAAATATTGCTTCCGTGTTTTTAGTTTGAACTACTGTGAAAAAAAAAACTTATTATAAATCAATCTAACCTGATACCATTGAGTCTACAAAAAAAAGGTATTATCTTATGGGATAACAGAAAGACTTTGGATCCTTTCAGAAGTAGTATTTCAAAACCGAAGTACAGCTGGAAACAGACATTTTTTGTAGTAAGTGCTGGTCTTTGGTAGCAAAGCTTTCTCCAGAGATAAAAGACTCCCTCAGAGTACTTTAATTGAAACTTTTTATCTGAATGTTGCCTGAACCTCTGCTAAATGCTACTTTCTTGCTTCAATTCAAATTTTCTTAATCTTCATTTTACGTTGAATATTGGTACACTGTCTGCCTCATTATGCTAAAGAAAGATGAAGTGAGCTATTAACATGCTGAACAGCCTACGAGATGTTATGATATGGAATGTCATTCATTTTTATGAGTTGGCTGTCAGTGTGTGCTGCAATAAAGTTATAATTTCTCACTGACAATATGTGGTGTCTGGAGTCACTGCACAATCCTTATTAAAATTTCAATAATTGTAAATCAAAGGAAAGCAAATACAACTTTTATGAAATGGTCGCTTCTGAAAGTCAAGAAGCACAAACTGGTGAAATGCAAAACCAGAACATTATTCTTGTGCTGTTCTAAGTCATCAGCATCATCCTATAGTTTTTCTTCTCATGCACACAGCAAGGTGTGCTTGGAATGTGCATCATGATGTTCTCAGGAGTGCTACAGTTATCTTTAGCGATGGTGAAGTACTGCTTGGTTATAGCTCTTTACTGAGTATACCTTTATGTGGCTCTGAAAGCCACCAGAATATTTCTGGAAATGTTTGTTGGAACTATTTATTACAGCTCTTCATCAGTGAAGTCAGGTGTCTCTGGAAGCAGTTGTAAGGCTTGGACGGTGAGAAAAGTTAGAAGAAGTCTCAGAGAGGTGGTATGCACACACCCACGGGCAGGGGTTTCAAAGCCTGTTTTCTTATGGTTCTACACAGCTCTGGATGGGTTTATGGCAGGGTCTTTACAGTGTCTCAGAAGTTTGAACTGTTATTGGACAGTACACAGCAGAATGAATCCCAAATCAAAGTAAATATCTCCTACGTACATACAGCTGTATGTAGCTGTGTACATTTTTATTTCTACTGCTTCTGTTATTATTTCAAGTCAGAATGTAGGAAGTATCTATCACCGTGCAAAACAAGGTGATCTGTCATTTTTAGCCTGAGATAACCCAGATGCTCAGAAGTTAAAGTTGTAAAACATGCCCTCAAAAGAACAGCTTTCTGGAGTTGCTAGGCACAGATCAAAGCGTCCCAGTCACTGAAGTCACAGCACGATGTATCGACGTTGTTGTGGCACTGGAACAATCACATTTCTCCCTGTTATTTTCAGTTCCATTCACAGAGGTTATTTCTTGCAAAACACTACATGGCAAGCCGAATAAATGCATTCGTCATATGTTTATCAACATGGGATAAATAATGATATAGATAAGCTTATGAACTTTCTTCAGTGGATTTTAAGTATCCAGAGCTAGTCAGGCTCCTGGGGCAGTATGATACAAAGACTGTGTAGCCTCTGCTCTGTCAGAGTATCAGGAATATCTGCACTACAGAGAAGTATGCCAGTAGGCAAAAGTAGGTTTTGGTAGCGTAATGTAATGTAACATTGCTCCATAGCTAATACTTAGGCTATTGTTCATTATTTAGAAGTTTACTTAATTTACTTAATAACTGCATCTGGCATGTTTTCTAAGTGTTAACTAATAACTTTTTTTTTCTAACAGTATTTCTCTTCTAAATTGACCAATTCTACCACAGCTACAATTTACAGTGTAACAGCAACACTCGTGTCAGATATGACATACATCCTTCAGTGTCAAATTTCCAGCACATCAGCATCTCAGATGTACCCCCAGACAGAACAGACAGCATGTGTTCATACACAGACAAACAACTGCAGACCTCAGTGTCTCCTCATAAACATAAATATTTGTGCACAATTCAAGAGATTATATTTGAAAAGGTGTCAATTTGTGTTAGTAGTGTGTCAAGTAATGCATACTGGTTCTCCCAGATTTGATTTACCATCACAAGTGTCTTACCACTGCTGGAAGAGATTTACAGCTACTAGCATAAGTCAATGGACAGCTGTCCATGTCTATCAGGAAGTTCCCAGCTGGAAAAAAGGTCATAGCCAAAGGAAATAATCTCTACAAGGGTTTCTGTAACATTGTATCTCCTCATACACCCAGAGAGAGAGATTCTGGCCTATAAACCAAGGCAAAGTGAGAAACAGATACCTAACATTGCAGTGAGATTAGACTTTCAGAGAAACCTAAGGAAATTAGGCGCACAACCCATGATGAATCAGTACCAGTTAAAAAATATTCCATTTTTAAGATGCCAGCTGAAGATAACTGGTCTCATGAAAGATAAGACAACTTTCAGGGTATCAGTGGAAGTCAAAAGATCAAACATCTCCTGCCACCTGAAACAGCTGGGAAGCTAAACACAGTCTGATTTTCTTTGATATATTTGATAGATTGCCATTTGAAGCAAAATACCTGAAAGCCACTCTAATTAAAAAAAACAGTAGGTGAAGAGACAAGCTTTGATGCAGAACAACATGCTGATGGTTGTCCTGACATTTTGATATTCAGCTACACAGAGACTGTGTAAGTCATCCAAAATATCTGAACTTTCATGCTTTCTATTTATGTTGCTTCTTGGAAAAGGTTTTTGGACAAAATTTTAGTAATCTCATTGTTTTTATGATGCTGCTTTTCAAACCAATTTTAAAATAGATTTACTTACTGAGAAAAGACCTTGGAATGACAGAATTATTTGTAATAACAAATTCTTTAAACTATGAAACAGATCTAAAATCATTTTCCTGTATATATCAGCCTGTCATTGTTTTATGATCTGATATTTTCTGAATGGCCAAGGTTAGAAACAAATGCTTCATGTGGTACATAGTTCAAAACAAATCACTAGAAATCCTGTAATCCCAGCTATGTTGTGCAGTATAGTGAGTGTGCCAAATCCAGGTGTTAGTCAGGATATTCAATCTAGGATCTGTCACAGATCTGGGAGAGGAAAAATGTGTCTGTTTTAGGTGTGTGGCCTGCATAATTTGGTAGAAAAATTCTGTATTTTCAGAAGAAATAAAAGAATATTGTGGTAGCTACTGTTTCCCATTTATATCAGTCATGTGGGAGTCTGAAACATTGGCCACAGAACCAGCTGAGTCAAGGGGAAAGGTGAAGAGGAAAGGTTTTATTTATTTTAGGTCTCTGTACACTATGCCATGACTATTGGAATTGAGGCAATTATACCCAGGGGAAAAGCATGTGTGTATATAGATAGGTATATGTGTATATATATATATATATATATACATACACACCACCACACATTAATCAGAAGACTTCCTCTGCTGTTATCAAAGGCAGTCACATAATTACAGCATATTTCGTTTGGTACAGGATGACCTATTTAACAGCAAAATTACTTGGGCACAATGCAAGTATGTTACACTCAGTTTAGCACAAGCTATCTAGTCGTAGAAGTGCACTCAGATGCATGCATCTAAACAGACAGGAAGTTTGCCTTTGTAATTCTGCAGTTCTCATTCCTTCTCCTGTGCCTCTCAGCTGCCTGCACAAGCCATCTGCCATCCACAGGTAGGCACACCTGCAGCCAACCCCTCAGCAAACAATACTGTGCTGATGAGTGACGCCCATGGCGCTGTGTAATTTTCCCTTGTTTCTCAACCGACTTTCTAAACTTCTTTCTTTGATTATCAATTTGTGAATGTCTGTATATCAAGGGTTGCTTTTATTGGGATCATGGGATGACTGGAGTAGAACCAGACCTGATATATTGGACTTACACGGATGTGTACCATTTATGGCTCCTCAGTTCAGGAATGAATGAGCATTTTACAAGATGTATCAGCATCGCCAAATCCTTGATGTTCTTAGCATTTAAGCTATCAAAGAGAATCATGTGAACAACAGCTAAATCTTTTAAGACTGAAGTGCTTAGTATTCTTCCATTTAGCAGCAAATTACGAAGTTTCATTTAAAAAGTGTAATTTTACCAATTAGCTCATCCTGCTCAAACACACACATACCGTTGGGAAATACAAAAACGGTTTATTAAATCAAAAGATATGACTGCACTTCAACTAGCACATGGGCATTAGAGATCAAATATTCCCTACAGATTTATCCCCATGGCATCACAGGCTGATTTGTCTTGCCAGTATTACATTAGTAAACCATCTAATCCAATTTAGAGCAGGCCAGGAATGTTCCATCCATTACAGTATTTCTAGTGTCATTAGAAGCAGACTGATCGAATAAGCATCCTAAACCAGCCTGCAGCACGCAAGTAAATCACTGTGACTTGCCCAGCAAGATTTTTTTTTTTAATAAAGAGTTTTGCAAATTAAGAAAAATAAAGAGCCATGTCATAAGACGGAAGTTCTCTATGATTTTCATTCTGAATACTCACAGGCAGCAAAATATCAGTGCATAAATTCTTCACTCTGTAAAGTGACAGTGCAGGACACCACAGCTTTAAAGACTTGAGAAGATCCTTATTCTACAGAAAGCTTTTTTTTTTTTTTNAAAAGCAGTGGAAAAACAAACAAACAAACACAATAAATAGTAATAAACAAATAGGCTGAATGAGGGCAGAGCATGACACTACTCTCACAGATAAAATCTGCTGTATAACATAGACATAGCCATAGTAATGAAATCTATCAATCAAATATATGACAAATGTTGTGATAGAAAGGATGAAGAGAGTCCAAACCTTGTGTTCACACAAAATGAAAAACACTCAAGTGCATTACAAAAATAATATTTTCATTCCAAAATGGTTTACCTGAAAGGAAAACAGATCTTCAATAAAGTAGTAAATATGTGAATAGAACGTTGGCAATAGTTCTTTTAGATGACGCAGCTATCAAAAAGATTCCAGGAAAGGGCTAGGCTGCAGCTTTGAAAAGCCAGGAATCAAAGTGAGTAAAATCATCAATCTGGCACGTAACCTTTGCAGCTCTCTGAGACCTATCACGTTTCACCAGCTGGACTGTGCAGGTCTCAGCCACACTATGCAATCACCCGAAAGGAAACGCTGCACTGGTGCACAAGTTGGTGAATAGCTGTTCCTGTTCTGTAGGCAAGGGCTCTCTTGTACGTGAGTGATTCGCCTTTGGTTAACAGTGGAGTTGCTCTAATGTCAGTCAAACAGCTCTTAATCTCGTCTGGACTCCCTGCATAACTGAGTTAGGAAAGAAGCTGTATTCTGTATTGGTTCTTTGTATACTAACTACAGAAAAAGTAACAGCTACACAGAGGTGCAGAAATGGACCTGGTGGGAGCTGTTTTCACTGCAAATTGTCATATATCTGGAACAAAGATAGCTTGGTAATAAAGGAAATCCTGTACAGATCCAGGACCTGACTACACTCTTACAAAGTGTACAGATAACAGATGTTTTAGGAAATTTCTCTTTCTTCTATCTTCCTTCCCACCTCCCTGAAAATTCCAAAAGTTTGAGCAGCTAAACTCTGATTGTTATGAGAGGGTATGGTATTTTCATCCCAAACAAATGTTTTATGTTTGCAAGTTTTCATTTTTTTTTAATCTCCTTTACTTTTGAAGGAATATAAACACCTTTTGTGAGAGAAAAAAAAAAAAAAAAGAAAGAAAGAAAAAAAATCACCTCAATGAATAATTAGCCTTCTGCTAGAAAAAGATGAAGAAAATTTTCAGCATGGTTTATACAGAATTCTACTCAAATTTCACTTCAAAAATTAAATCCTTTCACAGCACTACATTAAAAAGCTCAAGTCTCAAATTAAATCCATCAGAGAAATAAAACAGGAGAAATCCTAACAAACCCAGTAATCCATCCTTAAACACAATGACAAACTTGCACCAATTCTCGGCTCTTTTTTTTCCATGTCCTTTTGATCCCAACATGCCTGGCCCTGGCAAACACTTCCCAGTAGACACGTAAAACCTCATTCAGCCAGCTGGAGCTTGGGAAATCTGTTCTTTCCTTTGCTTACACCAACGCCAAACATGGCTATTGTTATTAATAGAACAAACCCAGACTGCAGCAGTAAATCACGCTCCTCCCAGAGCTGATTACTTGTCAAATGTTTATCATCAGTGTAAATGACTGATGTACCTGATTAACAAAATCCAAAGGCTTCTTCTGAGGTAAAAAGGCCTTAGCCTTGCAATTTCTCTAATGAACTTTCATTGGGCATTGTGGAGAGGGAACTAATCCTCCGTGGTTGTCCTTTGCCCCTCAAGAGACAGGTACAGACCCACTGTTATCCTGTCCACAAGTGATGTTCTCACCTGTGCACCTTCTTGTGCCTCCCTGGCAAAAGTCTGTTTTCCCTAACACAATATGAAAGCAGAGTAATCTTATTAATGTTAGGCATTAGTCTGAGATGCCAAGATGGAAGCAGCGAAAAGGACGTTCTGACAGGCAATTCTGCCTACCACTAACCAACCTACAGCAGTGACTTTCTGGGCATTGAACAAACAACCTGACCTCTCAGGTAAAAGCCTGGAGAGCCACATGGACAAACCCAGACCCAAACGTTCAGCACTTAATCGTTAGACTGAATGTAATGGGAATTTCACTGAGTGCTCACCCATGAGATGGATTCTCACTGTTGGTTCCTCCCAGCTACCAAGGAAGTTTACAGATGCTACTGGTCCTATGTATCTTCACAATTCAAGTTCAAGATGGCATCTTTGCATCTGCAAAGAAAGAGCACAAAATCACTGATCACATGTGTGACGAAGAAGAGATAGTTCCTGTTACAGAAACAAACAACACTCCACCAGCTTTATATAGTGGTTACAGTTCTACAAAAGGAAATGGTATAGAGATAAAACTAAATTTTCTTCGGTCACGACTCCGCCTAAGTGAAAGAGAAAGTACCAGGATAGGATTTTGCCTCATGTCCATAGTACCAAGAAAATTATCACTTACTGATAGGTTTTATACACAGCTTGTTGAAAGGAAAACTAAATGTTGCCACGACCGAGGTTACATCTCCTAATATCTCAAAAGGCACTTGTTTCCCAAGGGAGAGCATTAAACAAAGAGGCAAAGGTTACAATGCTGCATACATCATAACTGCTGAATTTCACCTGTCATGAAGAATAATTTTGCTTACTACAGATGCAGCATCTCAAAGGAGTCAAGGTGTACCAGTGGGACATTTCTGTTGCTCTTCTACAATTTTGCTAGCTCCTATATATTCTCACCAGTAGTTGTCCTGAAAGGGCTATGCTGGATATGTGCACACAGACACTTTTTGATCAGGAAGGCAATTTCCTGGGGCAATGCGCTGATCAACACATTGAGCTGAAGCATCTGCAGGATAAAGGATTGTGTCTGAAAACCCTGTGTTTGATGCCCATAATTGTGACAAAGTCATTGCATATTCTGCTCAATGCTTTTTCTGTTTCTGCACTTTCCCACTATACAAAGAAGCTCCAGCAGCCTCTTAAATGTGGTTGGTAACTCAAAGTACATTTGGGAAATCAGCCAGAGAGAAAGGCTTTTCTTCTGTATGTTTTGCTGCCTTTCTGTGAAGTGACAGAAAAATTAAAGATGCACATTTGCCATCTG
>VXAV01008370.1:303018-321825 GCA_013399715.1 Alectura lathami | reverse complement strand
AAAAAAAAAAAACAAAAAAACCATAATTCTCCAGATTAATTAAAAAAAATTATTTTTGAGGCACAACAAAATGGTTTGCCTTGTTTAGCCCAGTCAATTTACCTTTTATTTTGCTAATGGAGGCTTGTGTTCTCACAAAAAAGTATTTCACCTAGAAAGTTTCAAAGGTTTGGTTTTTTGAAAAAAAAAAAATTGTCCTTCATAAAAATTCTGTATCTTGTCCTTTTTTCTATGTTTATTCCTCAGAAACACTGTTCATGCTGAAATAAAAAAGGAAATTCACTCAGCTGTAAGACTAAGCTCCCTCAGTTAGCTACTTACAAGTGGGCAAAAGCTGGTAAAACCCTCCAGGCTGGAGTGCAGACTGCACATACCTCACAGCAGGTTATACTGGGCTTTGGCTCCGCTCCAGACCAAGTTTGCCTCTGGTGAGGCTCTCTGAGACGACCTCATGGTGCTCCTGGAGCGGGAGCCCCAGCCAGTGCGAGTGCATGCACCATTACTACCTGGGATAGGGTGGATCACAAAACTGTTTTTTTTTTTCTGAGCACCACCCTAGCTTGAGCTGCCCTGTAAGAATCACCTCTGGTCACATCTCTGTCCTAACACTGTGCTGTGGCCTGGATGTGTGAGTGCCCAGCCCAGGCTGTGCAGCCCAGCAGCAGGGAGCCAGACCCTTCCCCTTGGGAGGGGCGGCCAGCAGAAAGGTTAGCTCACATTGGTGAGGTACAGAGCAACCATGATCTACTGCAACAGGGTCAACTTGTTTGACAGATGAGCCCGTTAAGGACACAAGAAGCCAGCTGCTGAGTACACAGCACAGTGCAGGACTGAGCACTGCACAGGGGGCTCAGCACCACCCGCTCGCTGCAGCTCGCACTGCCTGTGTCTGCGTGCCCAGCTGAACCCAGTGAGCACAGCCGCATTCAGTACAAAGGCAATTTCGTATATCTGGGGAGGAAAAAATGATTAATGGTTAATTCTGAATTAAACTGCAAGCACAAGATTGAATTTCCTTCATGAATGACACTGTGTGTTAGTGTTAGCAGCTGTGTCACAAACCAGCTCCGTTTTGCTTGTTCATTATGAAGCCGATAATGGGACTAACAGAGCATGTGCACCAAGCGCTTGCTTTCTGCGGCTCCTGCCACGGGTTCAGCTCTGCGTGCTCGACTGACAATGGGAGTGCTCAGGCACAGGCTGCCTATTTGTCACCTGGCTACCCTTGCACACTGCTGTACCTCTTGATATAGATGAAACAGAGCTGCTGTTTGTTCCCTTTCAAAGAGGGAAATGTTCTTTTAAATCAGTAAATGATCCTTGGCACAGTTAAATGAAAAAGTTTACAAAGAAAATGAGTCCTCTCCATGACCTGAAAAGTGCCACATTCCTCCGTGCTGGCTCCTCTCATTCCCTAGAACCGTGGGTGCTTTGCGCATGTGAAAAAGACCTGAGCAAAGAGCGGGGCTCTGGTGAACTGCCTGCAACCAGAGCACAGCTACCCATCACCTTTCTAACGTTTACAGACTTATTTTCTAGATGATTTAGAGCCTAAACTATGTCACAGATACCCTCAGCCTCGTGTTCAAATCTATGCACTGATGGTACATATGCGTCACTGAGATTTTTGCATGCTGATAATGTTTTCTAGGGGTACAATGGTTCATTTCCCACCATTTGTTTATCATTTTCTATCATATTTCTTGATCTGGAATAAGCCTGCTTGGTTCTGCTGAAGTCAATGGAACTACAGATTTACATCACATATGCCTCTGGCTCCTTTCTTTATGAGAACAGCCTTCTTCTTTGAATTGTATAATTGATAGAAGTTCAGACAACTGAACTTTTTGGAGTTCATAACAACACTTGACTGATACCCACATTTCATGGAACAGGAATCAGAAGCAGTGTTTTGGTCTAATGTTCTTATTTCTTCTACATGTTGTGAGGCTAAGACATGGGAATAAATTACAAAGCCCCTATTTATTGCGGTGGTGCTGGTTTGACCCCATGCCATTATGTGGTGCTTTCCAAGTGTGACTTGGCCTCATGCTAAAGGGAGCCACTATTGCCAGCTTTTCACATGGGTCTGTATGGGGTTGCAATGCCACTGTTTCCCCTGAGCCCTACCAACTGAAACACATATCCCTGCACCTAATTCTGCAAAATCAAAGCCTGAATATTTTCCCTACAAATCCTGGCTCCCAAGTCTAAGAAAACCATTGAAGATTTGTGTTTGCAAGAGCTTCTAAGGATTAAAGAGAGTTTGAAATGAGGAACACAACCTTCATATTAGCCTACTAAAAGAGTTCAAAACGTAAATACATTAGAATGGTGAAGGGAAATCTGTTAATCCCCTCCCATTTGCAGCTGATAACCTGGCCTTACCTTGACAATGTTCTGAAGGCCTTATCGTCACAAAATGAAAGAAACTTTAAAAGTTGAGTTGTATTTTTCTGAGACATGCCGACTGGAAAGGGTCAAACTTTTCCCTGTGTGACTCTGTGGATGTCAGGGAAATGACTGTAAGAAAGTTATCCTAAGGATGAATTGTTCTGAAATTCCAAGGGAAATGCTGCTTGAACAAGAAAAAAGTTCAAAGGTGCACAAATATATCAGAGAATTCATAGCAGATTGTCCAGCATCAGGCCCAGTTACAACAATACAATACATGCAAATGAATTCAGACAGAAAAAAAAAAAAAAGTAAAACAAAGGAAGGACTAGAGCTATGATAGGATAAAAAAATAAAGAGTAAAGAGTCTTCTGCTGTCTTTCTGGAGCCAGCTTTTTAGTAATGTGCTTTTTTAAATATACTGAATATGCTGGCAAACATCCATACACTTCATATATATCATCCACAGAAGACCACCAGTTTATCATTCTCAACAGGCATTGAAAAGCAGTAAATGCCCTCCTTGTTGTGTTCTGAAACTCTTCCAGGCCCAAGCTATCACTTACACTGAAGGTTACATGACATTTGAGGAATGGAACATTTCCAAAACAAACCAAGCACTCTGAGAAAAATGTACAGACTGCAGATGCATCATTGGCTGAAACAATGCTAAGAGGACTCTGAGAAGAGAACAAGGTGATATTCAATTGCTGGATTATTACCATCATTTTAGTATGGGCATCAAATTATATCTGACCATAGGTCAGATACACCACTGTCTGGAGCTGTATGTAATTACACCAGCAATTACCTTCTTAGTGTAGCCCAAATACAGACCCACCAATTCTTGCTATCTTCCGTATGGCTTTAATTTATCACATCTTGCTAAAACATTTTATTCTTTTTGATAATGAACACCAACAACAAGGACAGCAGCTTCAAAGTCAGTCCTTTTAACCTAATAGCTCATGCAGACACTATAGGCTTCCTGACAACTTTCAGAGCTCTTAAATGTAGAGGAAAGGCGAGACCACTCAAGAAAGTCAATCTCTATTCACTGGGAAGGAGCTAGCAGCACATTATAAGACAGGCTTGTTTTCGTGCAAAAAACTTCACATTTTCTTGAACTGAAAACTTGACTATGCACTACTTCGATGTTCTGCACATCACAATCATTGAGCTCTCCTCTCAGTGCGTATTTACACAGCAGGTGGCATTGTTAGTGAATGAAGAACCACACAAATGTTGAGTGACTCACCTTCCTAAATATGAAGTTGAAACCCTTTGATCAGACATTTCCTGCTTTGCCATTCCCTTCTGAGAACAAAGCAAGAGCTACATGTAGCAACGTGAGCAAGCAAGGTTTTCACTGAGTTTTAATGAATTAGTGTTTTGCTGAACAGCTTTGTATCTTGTTTTTGGCTACAGTGTTAGATATGAACGGCAGTGACAGCTTAGTATACACTTTCCTGAACATCATCCTGAACATCAGTGTATTTTGAAGGGCCAGAAAACATGATTTCTGTAAAATACAAGGAGAAAAATGTCTTGTTCTGGGGACAGATTTTTTTTTTTCCTTTAAACATATAAAAAGTTACTTGCATATGCTTGATTTTGCTTTGTACTAGTGAGCATAAAGCAGCCTAGGAAACCACCTTAAGACAGCTATTTGACATTTCCTGTGATGTAAGAGGCTGTTTGTGAAGTACTCTGAGCCAGCTGTGCCTCACCTGCACTCTGCCACAGAGAGCCAGGGATGCCACTGTGTAGGCAGGGGCACACGGAGTCCCCACAGGACTCGTTAGCTGGCAGTGTTTCCCGCAGCTCCTTCAGTGGCTTCTCCCCCAGGTGATGCTGGAAGCCTGGAAGAACACAAGCTAAATTCCTGCCCCACCTTTGTGAGCTGCCCTGCGATTTTGACTTCCCACATTTACCTTGTAAAACATCAGTGGCCTGTTGCCCATTTCAGCAAGTGATTAATTCTGTGGGCAAAAGGGAAACGCTGTGGCAGATGTGAAGGGCCATTTCCAGGTTTTTCATTTCAACATAAATTTGTCATCATACACTACCATTTCAACAAGGTTTACCTGCTTTTAACTTTAATTAACTTCTGCTACTAACACTTCATATATTGCTCTGAGTTTGAGGGCATGATAGGCAAACATTACAATTGTTAAGCAGGTGAAAAATATCAACAATAAGCAGGGGATTTATTGTAATCAGTCAATATGCTCAGCCTAGCAACTGCTCAGTATGTTATGCTCCATAATTATATGGTTGCCACAGTGTAGCCGTTCAGTGTTATAATTAGTGAGTAATTAACTGAAGAATTTGATGACATGCTGCAGAGCACAAAGCATGTGTGTTGTTGACAGCAAAAGGATGCAACACCTATCTTCATAACAGTTCTCTGGAAACCTCATGAAAACCCATTGTTTCTCACCTGTGGTGCTGTACAAAATCAGAAACATTAATAGATAGTTGAAATCCTACCACAGCATTTAGGCACTATGTTGTTGCTGAGACTAGCCATATTTAGTTGCCTTTGTGGATCTCAGCCTTATGTGTACACGCATATTAGGCTGCCTCTGTGCATCCATGCACTCAGAGCTGTATATCTCCCTCTATTGGTGTGTTTGTGCACACTATGCCTGTAGGATTAAAGTTATGCTCGTATAACTGAACTTATAGTCAGTAGTACACTAAAATAGCTATTCTGTTAGAAAACAGTCCTGTTAAAGGCAACTTTTTTTTTTTTTTTAATATTGATAAATTAGTAATATTCATCAACATGCCTAATGAAGTTACAGTAACAGAAATTCAGTACAGGACAGAAAGGTTGTGCAAGATTCTTTGGAAACACTGAGAAGGACAGAGTCGTAAAGCCACAGGGAGATCTGCCTGATCCCTGGCAAGGAAGTGCAGGATGTACGTGGATAGTAGAGAAGACCTGCAGCTTTTATGCCACATGAGGAAAAAAAAAAATCTGCACGAGAAAAGCTGAATGCCCCCCTGAAAGCTGCTTTCCGTTTCTTGAGCCAAGTCTTGGCCCCTACATGGGACCAGTGACACGTTTCACTTTGATATTTTCACTCCATTGTTTTTCTAAAAATGTGTTTGTTTGTTTGTTTTACAGCTTTTTAGGTTATCCAAGAATTCCAGGCTATTTAAAGGCCCCTTCTTATCCTTCTGTTAGAACAGCAGCATTGCTAGCTGTGTATGTCCGCACATAATCTCCAGTAACCTTTGCCACCACAGAGCTGGAATCCCAATTGTATTGTCTTTTAAGTGAATTATTTTACATTTTCTGATTGCGGCATCTGAAATATTTGCTCATAAATATACTGGAGAGACAGATGTTCCTTATGGAGTGACTGTGTCAGCCTGAATTTGACAGAACAAGCCAATGTAAGCTATTTACTCCCCTGAACTAAATAATAATAATAATAATAATAATTTGTCAGTAAGCTATCAAATATTGCAAAGCATCTACACATCTAAACACAACAGCCTACAATTTACCAGCGAATGCCAGATGCAGAACAGCGTAGGTGGTGCTAAAACCTACCTGTGACTTTCTAATGAAGCCCTCATTACTGGAGCCTCAAGTTTTTGACTAGCCAAGAGTTCCTAAAATTTACTGTCATGTGAAGGGAACGTGATGTGGTGTAATAACATCTAATCAGCTGTGTCACAGGCTGATTTAGAAAGACCTGGAAGAAGATTTTAAAGCATACTTGATCTGATAGCCTATTGACTTCAGGTGATACAACGCTCCTGCTTTCACCTTTTCAGAATACAGACTTTGAAATTAATGATGGCAAATTAGATGTCAGTATTTTGAGATATTTGCTCTGTATAGCCCCAGCCACTGCTGCAGTCCTGGCTCAGATGCCAGGTACAGGCCTGACACAGTGTGCCAGGCTCAGGGAGGTTCTGGCACCTCTCCCGCAGCAGTTGGCATTTCATGTTGCTTTCTGCCACATGGCACGGCCAAAGCCCCCTGACCAGATGTGCTGCCCATGTAAGCCTAACTACACCTGCCTCTGCCACGGGCACACTGCTTTGACAGGTAGAAAAATTACTTCAAGCCCTCTGCAGACAGAGGTGGGAACATGCAGGAGGAAAAAAAAAACCACATTTCTTACATTTAGAAAGCAGATGACCCTGCTACATGTGAGAGGCATCAGCAAGGCAGTGTGATAAGCAGATGTCTCTGTTTATTTGCAAAGCAGATTCCTCAGGAAGCCAGGCTGCCCTTGTGCCTCCAGTACCACACCTCAGCTTCACCTTCCTGATAACCCAGCAGTGAGAGAGATTTCAGCCTCATGCTCGCACATGCCTTTTTAACCTCTGCTACTCTGCTGTAACTGCCAAGAGGAAGACGTGTCTGGTAGCACTTCGCAGGATTTCCTGTCAGCTTCTGATATCCATTAGATACCAGAAGAAGACCAAAACCTGACTGAGATCTATCACACAAGAATGGCTGGTTGGCTCTAAAGGACTCAAATCAGATTTTCACTAGTGACCCATGGCCAAAACCTCTTGGCCACACAGCCCCTCTCTTCCCTGCATGCGTTCCCTACACAGTATGCAGGATTTGACATGCCGTCTCCACAAAACTACTGTCATGTGCTTGCAGGCTTTCTGGCTGCTTATGCAGCTGACCCTAATTATTTATAGATGTTTCCAGATTAGGGGGAAAAAATGCTGCCTAGACTATCCTATTAGCAAGCTAATCAAAAAAGAACTCAGGCTCTAACTGCACTGTTGGTCTGCAAGGAGGAGCATTGCACCATACCTAATGTTTCATTTGGGGGGCAGGGTGTATAAACGCAGTAGTACATCAATAGCAGGTGAATCAATTGATACAGAAATTAGATGTCATGTACAGCAACTTGGCCTTTATTGCTTTTCCAATATAGCTCATCTTTTGCTCTCTTCATTACCATTAAATAATACTTGGGAAGTAGAGCTGTTTTGCAGTTTCTCTATTTAAAATGTGGACTTTTATTGCACAGATTTTTTTTTTTTTTTCTTGACAGGAGTTGAGAACATCTATCTGTTTTTATTACTTCGGGTAGTAAAGCATTTAGGGAAAAAAATGGAGAAGATACTGCTTTAATCAAAACTGATGGCATTTCCCAATTTTCCAATCCTCAAACAGCAGCAGGATGCTGACAGAGCTCCCCCAAGTCCTTCGGCAGCTCTGTCTGCATCCAGACCAAGTGGCAATGGCCACAGATAACAACAAGGCATTTCTGAAGGGTTTCTGACATGGAACTGGCAACGTATACGTACCTCGTTTTTACTGAGGCATCTGTTCCCTGATTTCAAATGAAGCGCCTGTGTCCCTGTGCTGCGGGACAAGGGGAACCTTTTCGCTGCCCTCAGGCAGACAGGAGATGCTGTCCTTTCTGCCAAACAAGGATAAGAGCTACAGCGTGCTCGGGCACTGTGCCTTGTTTTTCTCTCCAGTGGGTGGACAGCTGTCCTGTAAATGTAGGTTCTCTATCCTAAATACACTATTTTATCATATAGTTGGTGTTCTCTGGTACAGAGTAGGCCTAGACAGTCCAAATGTCAGACATGCACTATATGTACTTTTACCTCAAAAGCTCTGTCAAATAGTTTTGTCACCCTCAAGATCCCTAAGTCAAACCAGACCTCATTTCTGTGATGGCACTTACACAGGTTACGACTGAAAACATCACTTCTACACTGTGTGTTCCAAAAACAGGAAGTGCTAAAGCACGAAGTGCTCACAGATCAGAATACTCTTGTAAGAGTCTCCTCACTTCAAAGCAGCATTACTAAAAGCAACAGTGTAATTTCCTGGGGATGCACAGACCCTGTGCTGTGCTGAGGTGCAGGGAGGAAAGGGGAGAAAGGCTTGCCACAACCCAGGCATGTCATGTGCCATGTCATATTCTCAGCTGCTGTAACTCCAGGGGAAGAATGCAGATCACAGCATCACTTCTGGGAACCTGGGCGTGCCAAAAGAGCAGGGATGGGATCCAGCTCATCAGTTCCTATCCCAGTGGTTTTGATGACAATTCTCTGAAAAATTTTCCTTCTCTATCTGGAAGGAATTGAAGAATAATCAGCAGGCATCAGGTGAAAGCCATTACACCCTCAAGATCTTCTGTGTGGACTCACAGGAATAGAGCACTCTGTCCTAACCTGAAGTATTACGGCAATTATTAAATCTGTGAAAAAGCTCACAGCATACCCATAGAGGGATCTGACACTAGTCCAGCTACTAGGGTCTTGTAGAACTGTGCAACTCGGTAAATCTTTGTAATCCCATTATGGAAATGACAAGGGGAAAAAAGCCCTGCCTCTGCCTAAGTCAATGTCAATTTCTAGTGATAGCTTTTCAGCAAAATCATCTTGTCTAGGCCTGGCAAGCAGAGAAGAGCTAAGGGGCAAGGACATACCCTTCAAGGAAGGAGACTGCACAGAGAGCCGGAATGTGCTGTACTTATTTTGCCACTTAAAGGGAAATCTGAGCTGTAACCGAAAGATTTTCAAGGGCTAAAGATGCATTGAGACTCACTACTGAAAGTTTCAGTGTAAGAGGTGATTTGTGAAACTTACTGAAGCACCAGTCATTTAATTTGCATAGGACCTAATCATTTCCCCTTTTCATGTGGATTTATCCTACGGTTGTAAATTCACATACAAGGTCACATGAAGAACAGGGCAATGTGCTGTACAGTGCAGACCAATAAGACATGGATAAAATTGTGCTTAAATATATCAGATCTCATCTGAAACCTCTTAAATATTTAACGTATCCTTGAACCTGTCTATAAAACAATATTAATTTCTCCCTATTTTTCAGAGAAAGACTTATGAGCACACTGAATGATGAAAGGCAGTGGAACCTGTGGATTTTCCTCTACAGCTTTCAGATTCTTTCAGACTTGAAACCTCTTTTTTTTATTTTTATTTTTAAATCTCCTTTTAGAGAAATACAGCATCAGGTACAGACAGTAAACCAAATATCTGCTGAAAATACCAAGAACAATTTGTCCTGATTATTTTTACTACCTTGCATGCGGCAAAGTAAACCAGATGGATGTCCCACCCATGACAACCAAAGAAGACATTTTTCGAACTGTGTGAGCAGCTCAAATGAGTTTCAAAGTGGTGAGGGAAAGGCGCGTGTAAAATCCTATTAGAAAATAATAGGATTTGTGTGCCTACTGTACTTCAAAAGAGGAAAGCTCCTGTACTTCATTTCTTTACCAGTCGTTTTATCTTAAGCAATCTCTCAGCCCTTTCTGACGCTCTGATGGGTGGGCTGATCTCATTTAGTCATATTAGCTGTCAGAGCACTGACAGTACTGGCAGCCCAGACTCTGTGCACTCCCTCTGCATACTCGAAAATTTTCTCCCCTTCTCTCTTCCTAAAGCTGTAAAAACCATTTATTTCAGCTTAAGCTCATTATTTCCTTTCTCTTCAAAAGCTGTGCAGCCAAGTGAGATTCATTTCTCCCTCCCCATATCCCCAAAACCTTATTGCCTGTTTTTTGCTTTTATTTGACCTAGCAGAAAATCTACAAGTTCACGCAGTGCATCCTCAGCTCTCGATGTCAGCCATATAAGCATACCATGCCTAATACAATAGCTATGGATCACACATGCCCTATATGATGACATCGTCAAAGGCAGGCAGTTTTGTAACTCATTTTAAAATGGCATTGATCTTAATTAGGATTAGTATATTAAGCCATGGCCTGGCCTGCTCTCTGATCCAGTGAACACACCGATGCTATCGTTCCTCTGATTGCTCTCTCACCATACTGGTTCTTCTAAGGATGTTGTCCTGAGATCAGCAAACAATCATATTTCTGCTATCTCAGCACCAGTTGCAGAAGTACCACTTTTGAATTGAGAACAGTGAGAAGCAAACCTGAGACTGCTGTCTCTAAGGGCAGCAGTACCTACCTTAAGATGGCATTTGTCTACAGGAGTTTTTTGCAGGCAAATCTGCCATGGACAGTACTTAACAGATCAGTGAGAAGCAGTAACTTCTGATTGCTCTTAGCAATCATCTTCTGGTCAGTACCAATGCCAAAGGTATGTTTGTACATGCAGTATCCATAAAAGACACATAGTAAAGTTACCCACAACTGAAAAGGAAACAACCTATCTTGTAACAAACGAAATTTCACCACAGTTCATTTCTCATAGATATCCCATTTCCTTAGCTTCAACATTTGAAAGACATTAGGATCAACAGCATCTATCACCTGTGGCAAGACACTTCCATATGAATGACACCATGGTAATGACACAGCTGTGTGTGGAATCTATTAGGACAGGCAGCACAGAAACAAAACCAAGGGGGATTATCCCTGGCCTGTGAATGGCTCTGTGCATCCCATCGCAATAGCAAGGTAATTTGTAACACAAGAAAACCAGAGTACTGTGTTCTGCTAAAAAACAGCTCTACACATACTTGCCTATGCCAGAAGGGTATGTCATGTCAAGGAGCATATTAAACACAGTATTCTACTTCTCCACTGCCTATGTCATGTATTGTGTGTCACCTTAAACACGCTTCACACACACACCTACAGGAAAGCCTAGACCGACTTTTATGATGTGTTTCTTCACAGTTAGACACTATACACACATTCTGCTAAAAAGATCGTGGTTGGTGCACAGGAGAGAAAAAAATTAGGTTTTCCTTCCTGTTACAATCTGGTCAAGAGCAACTGTCTGGGGGAAGGGATGACAATAAACACCACTGAAGAGCAGTTGAGATTCTTCTGGAGCAGAGGCCAGGCTAGGCTGCAAAAGGGAAACCAGAAACCTGGAATGTGAGAACTGATTACAAACACTCCTGAGAAATGCAGAGGGGACTGGAGGACACAGCCCCATAAGTGCCCTGGAAAGATATTCCTAAAACAAAACAACCCTAGGGATCACGAGATCTGTAAATGTCTATCCAAGGTGATGGTGGAATTTTTCTAACTCAGGAAAAAAATGAAAACTGATAGACCAAACCCAAAAGCTGGAGGAATTGGGTCACCCTTTTGTCCTTAGCAAGGACCAGACAGACTCAGGGTAAGTTTGCCTGCAAGCCTCTTATTGAATCCTTCTCACCAAACACATCTGAGTTTTTTTCTGTTTAAAGAATTTCCCTGTTGCCACGTATTATTTTGGTGTTCTAAGAAAATGTAAACACTGAGAATCCTTTTGGATATTCTCACTTCCAAGAAACAGTTGGGAAGGACCACCTCTGTGCTCTGGCTGTGTGGGGCTCTGTCAGAACTGGCATGGTTTGTTCCAAGCTCTGCACAAGCTGAGATGAAGCAAAGGAGATGCAGATCGAGACCACATGGCTGTGTCTCTGCTTGGCTCACTCCAAAGCACTCATTTTGAACACCTCAGCTCTCAAGCTCTGGTACTAAAGGAAATTTGCTTGAATTACACTATGTTGCTTCAACTCTTTTGAGGCCTAATCCAGTGCCCACTGAGATGAGATAATTCCCCTTGATTTCAATGGGCTGTGAATTACATCCTTTATTTCCTTTTTAAAGCTCTTTTTATGTTCTTCTCTTCTTTATCACAATGCTTAAATCTGCATTTCCTCCCAGACCACAAATCCTGCTGCCCATGCACATCCCTTGATTGGATCATACTTGCTCTAAAAGCAGTGCCAACTGCTCAGGACGCACAGCCAGTCTCCATCACTCCTCCTGCACTGTTTCATTAATAAAAACTGACATTTCACATTTCAGCTGTAACACACCTAACCAGCTATTTATTATACATACAGAATAGCAAATGTCGCATTCTCTGACTCCTGCTCTACACTGTAGGCTTTCCTGACAGTAAGGCATTTTATTATTCTTTCCAAACATGAATGTGCTGAACCTTTTTTCAGATCCTCTCGAGCATGCTAATTGCAAGTGGGCTTTATTAGTACTCAGAATTGAATTCTCAGGAAACATCAGTAGATGTCATGATCAGTAACGTGTGATCAATGCTTGACCTTTTGCCCCAGGTTTGATTAAATAATACACAGCTGAACAAAAAGAATAGTTTGAAAAAACAAAAACCAACAAACCTAAAACCAAACCAACCAAACAAAAAACCCCCACAATAACCCATACAACAATACAGTGCCAGTTCTCTGTTCCAGGGCATGTGTGGTGGTTCTGAAGCTCTGTGCCCACATATCCATGTTGCTTTGATTACCACGTTTCTGGGAACACATGTCCAGACTTCTGTTGTGGTAATAAAACATGCACAGAGTAAACAGTTTGAAAAAACAAGTATCAGAACTGCAAAAACTGACCTCACGTTTGGCAAAGCTTGACTTGTGCTCAAAGTCAGTGCAAATCTCTGCCCATCCCAAGTCCTGCTCAGCCTTTTAGGGGCACAGTCCAGCGGATCTCGACTGGGGGCTACATGAAGGCCAACAAGAGGGAGGTCCAAGCCATTCTGTTGAACCTGGCAGTTCTTCCACTGGTGCTGAGAATAACAAACTGCTGAAAGTGCTTCAGAAGCTGCTCAAACTTGGGCGAATGGGGCTGCTTCCTCAAGTGCCAGCTGCTGGTGTGGGGCAGTGCTGATACAGACAGTGAAGCTCCTGATGGACCCCAATGCTCTGCCCACAGCAATGGGCAGGGGGAGAGGTGGCAGCTCACTCTCTCGCCTTTAGCAAAATACAGCTTTACGTGGGGGTCAGCTTGGCCTCACAATGGGAAGTTCATCTCGATGCGTATTTTTCTGAGTGCCAGTTACTGCACAATAACAGTAAGTTTGGCTTTGTTTCAACCCAAAGCAAAGACTGTGGCATAGTTTTCAGGGCCACCTGAAACAATAAATAAACTCAGGTATGAATGAAATTTCGGAGCCTCTTTCTGCTGCCCTTCAAAGCCATCACCTGAGCTCGCTGAAACAATTTCAACTAGTAAACTGCATTGTTTGGACCTAGCTGCACTCTTGTTTTGTTTTGTCCATACTTCTAAGTCCACACACCATATTTAAGCAATAAGATGCACCAGGCAGTTGTGAATGAGTGATTACTGTACTCTTCAGGGGTTGTTATGCAGTGTGAAGCTGGAAGCCAGAATACTCGACCACCTGAGAGGTGCAGTAAACCCATAGAAACACCAGTGAGATGTCTTCTATAATAGAATTTATAATCATAAACACAGGAACATTTGATATTGGCATAATGTCACCGCCAGCCAGTCAGAAATGCTGCTCTTGAAGAGTTTTCACAGTACAGTAATAATTCCAAAACACAAAATGAGATTATGAGATCTGGATTTTTGTTCAAAGCCTGTCAGAAGCACTCAAACTACTTTGTCAATATAAAATGATGCAGTCACATGTTGCCCCCATTGACAGAAAGATCATCAAATCATTCCGCAACAGAAGAAAATGGGTCACAAGTGAGGGGAAAAAAAAAAAAAACAACAACCAACAATACAAACAAACAAAACAAAACAAAAAAAGACAAGGAAGAAAAGAAGACTGTTCAACTTCTAGAATAAGACATTGACCATGAGGAACGGATGTTTTAGACTCCTTTCCTTCTCTCCTCAGCTCAGATCTCTAACAACAGTGGACATGCAAAACCACCATCAGCTTTCAGCCAGTATCCTGTTTGGCTTGACATCAGAGGTACAGAGTGCTTGCTGCTTGCAGAGTGACCCTGACTCCTAGCAGGCAACTCAGGCCTCTTGGCAGGCAGCTGCTTGCAACAGTTTTAATGGTCTTCTGCTTCATATGAACCAAATGAAACAAAACAGTTCTTCCCATTTTGACTTTAAATACTGAAGATGGCCTCTGTGTGCAACTTTCTTTAGTAATGAAATGGCAGTCAAATTAATAAACATTTATTTTACAGTGTTAGCTAAAACCAGCTGAACCACCTAGTCCTAAGCACCCTGCGTACACACAATTAACTCATTAACCCATGTATCTTCTGATCAAATAGAATGTAGCAAAAGAATAACTCATTTACTCCATTGATTGTCCAGCCACTGTGCCTGCAGCTGTTACTACCAACATTGCCTCTGTATGAGAACATTCTGTAGCTGTGCTGAAAGCGCAGCCCCAACCTACAGGCATCTCACCGAGGCAGGATGCGCTGTGGCATTGGGGTGTTGGGCCTTTGGGTGTCTGATTTACAGATGTGTCCAAAGCATGCTCTTGCTTGTTTTAGCAGCTCGAGACAGAGTGATTCTGTTTAATTTAATGAAGTTCAACAACAGAAAGTGGAATTTACCCCAGCAAACAATTTTCAAAGTAGAGGCACATTTTACCATTTTAACTTCATTTCTTTTAATGATCTTTTCATTTGTGGAAGATAAAGAGCATGTATCTCTTTTCACGCTAAGCTACCACTTAGTTTTCCAGCTTAGCTTTAGCTTCTGCCAATACGTATAGACTGAACAGATGCTAATTTTCCCAGGTCCAAATTAGTACAGACAGTAATACAAGCACCTTGTCCTCATTCCCCTTCTCCCCCAAGATTACTAATAAAGAGTCAATTGCTTGGCTACTGATGGTACCACGTGCTCTAATTACTTATTTAAATGATGACAAACACATTAGACAAGAATTAAACAGTATTTCAATCAGTGGTTTTTTGAAGAGGGAAGGACGAGCATTGGAGGCATTTATTAAACACTAAATTAGTCCCAAAATTAGCATGACGTTTGAGAATTTTCATTTTGCAAAAACACCATTTTGAGTTAAAATAAAGCCTTAGGACGGTTTTCAGAGCAGAGAACTGTAAACAGGTCAGCGTACAGCCTAGGGGACTTCTAAGTGGACAGCTAATCTGAGAAGCGTCACCTATAATGAACCAGCAAAGCCACAGATCTTCCTGCCCCACGGGCTCACAAATAAGTACACAGCCAAGCACCAAAATACACTGTTATACTTGTGTTTGAAAGGTTATAGTGAAAGACACAGGTGTCACACAGCTTGCCTACCTCAGACATACAGATGTCAGGATTAGAGCCTCAGTCCAAACCGCCACAAAATGCAGCCCAGCAGCACAGGCATGTTTGTGGGGTGACCCGTGACACATGGGCACAGCTGGGCACACTGACAGGAGAGCTGCCCTCTGCAGAGGGGAGACGAGTAGCTTTGTTATCAGGTCCGGCTAACAGAGGTAGCAACCTGTGAGTTACAGGAACAGCAGCACATGAAAATGCCCTCCCTTTGGCCAGGCACTACAGATCCTTATCTTTAGGTCTGCTGCCACTCCCCAGGTCTAAGGGAGAAATCAGCTCCCTGGAACCACAGGACAGAGCTGGCGTGGGCAGGTTTCTGCCACATTCTGATGTGGACTGTTGAGCATGGCCCAGAGGGTTTTGGCTTTAACTTAATGCTAAATCTGCATCAGAGAAAGATTGATTGGTAACATCTTGAGATCTGGCACCTTTGCTTTAAATAAAGTATATATACTTTGGGACAATACAACGTATGCAATAATAGGCACCTCTAGTTATCAATTTCTGACACAACAAAGCACACACAGTAAGGAGGGTTAGAATCCCCACAGTGTGTGTAGTAGTTACTAACCGGGCAGGAAGTCTATGGAACACAGTGAAGCACATGTGCTCCTCCTGTTGTTCTGGGCTGACAGTGGTAGAGCTGGGTGATTGCTTTTTCCTGTTGCTTCTTAACACCACAAATCAAACTGCAATCAGAATAATGAGGTGTCGCTGGTTGAAACCATAGCTGGTACTACACATTGTCAAAGATTGTTCGCACTAATCAACTAATAATGGCATTGCTTCCTCCACCATGCTAAATAAAATTCCCCTAGCTGTGCAACACAATTACTACTAATAGCCACAGAAACCTCAGCGTGTTTAAGGAGACTATTCCAGTGATGATCTGGAGACTTATTTTAGGAAGAACTGGGGAAGTCAGACCTACCAGCTGGAGGTTATTCTTTAGTAATTAACCAGACTCTGTTCCTGTGGGTGTATGGTATTTTCCAGGACCATGAAGTATTTTTCTTCTAATAATGCATCTGCACTAAGATGGTACCTTTTAAGCTTATGAAGAATAGCTTAAATGTTTAAAAACATTAATAAATGAACTACATTAACAGCCATTCTTTAGTCTCATAAAGAAAGCATTGGAAACCATACTCGATAAAAAATCTGATTAAAAGATTAAAGGAGGGATGATGAATACACATTTATTTTATGACAAAAATGCATTGACTTCTCAAGAGAGTCATACCTCATGACTATTAATACAGTTGTTTAAAAACCATGCCAGCACAAATACTGAAAATACTTTGTGCTCTTTAGGTTGGGAACTAAGTTACTTTGAAGGCTTTAAAATTACTGGCTTATTGAGCCAAATTTCACACAGATTCACCAATATTTTTCTACTGAGATGACAAGGGAGAAGACATAATTGTTACAACACAAACACTGCATGACTTATTTTTGAACAAATTAATCAGATGGGTGGAGGGGGAAGAGAGAGAGCAAGATCTGAATGAGCAAGTCAAAGTCTCAAAGTTAGTAAAGTTACCCAACATTAAAAGCAAAGGAAAGGAGGAGAATTCAAATCTTTCTTACAGCCAAAAATGTATCCCAGTGATTTGGCTGATGATTTTTTTCCTGAGTTTTGAAATGTAGGATATCTAGGGGTACAATTTTATCACCTTGTCAAATATACTTGAAGCCCTGTTACTGCCAGACTTATTTGAAAAAAGACTGAGGACAACAAAAAAAAGGAAACTTGCACAAGTCCAGTTCATTATAGCATATCTCGATAGCACCTTGATTTAAAGACTAAAACTGCATCACACAACTTATATTTGAGAGGAGGTGGACGAAATACGTCAATAAAAAAATAATACCTATACCAAACGAAGGAGAAAACATTGGCCCCGATCCTTCAATGCAAAGATAATTGATGGGTGCCTTATCATACTGCAAAGCATCATCACTGTACAAGTTACCTTCAAAATTCAACCCTGAATGCATATTTTTCCTCAAAGTAAGATGAACAGAATCCATATATTTTATTCAATTACGTTTCTCTTCTAACACATGAGGGGGGACCATATATTTCAGAGTGCATTGCATAGTAACATGGGCAGTGATGCAGAAAAACTCTGAAACACCTGATTAAGCCTATTCCTTTTTAGCAAAATAATTAAAATTGTGCTTTACTTGAAATACTTTGCTGAACACAGGGTTTTGCTGAATCAGGCCTTTCACAGATGCAAACTTTTCAACTGCTGCAACTGCAATCCTCCAGACTTTTGTCGGCTTATCTGAACTGAAACTGAACTGAACGCCTTCCAAGTTTTGCCCATTACTATTTCCTAATGTTTCGTGAGTTGTGCCAGTGACTCCTGGGATCCAGATTTGGAATGCATTTTGAATATTTTAAATCACAAATTTCCCCTTAAAGAAAACAGATGCATGCACGTATTCACTTGAGTTCTTTATAATTTGAAACAGAATCATTTTAAACCAGTCTTATTAGATACAGATGAGCAATTTTTAATTTTTCTTTTTATTTTTTTTTAAATCCTGGCTAACTGCTACTTCTATTATTCTTGTCCTTTGCTTCTAGAAATCTTCTTGCGTAGCGTTAGTTTTCCTGAAGTGAGTAATTATTCTTACTCTGACATCTTGAGACAGACTCAGAAAACAGGCCTATTGCAGCATCTAAATGAGCCTTTTAAACATTGATCATGCACAGTAAAGAATGGACTTCTGAAGGCTGACACCCATTTACATGTCTTCTGTTTAGATGTGAATACAGGAATCTAATTCCATTATCCCCAATATTTTATGGAGTTGCCTCCTTTATTTTTTTTACCCATCTTGCCTCCATGGTCAAGCTCAGGATGAAGAAAGTCTTTACAAAATGTAGGGTTGTTTGAGGTTCTTTGTGCAGTATCAAGCCAGGCCATTTCAACTGTAATTTATTTCCACATCTGGAAGACTGCTGGGAAGCAATTTCAGATGCTGATGTACTCCCCTTGCATTATCAGGAATCAAGTGAAACGTTGGACTAGAATCAGTGACCACCACCAATGCACAGATGATCGCCTATAGCAAACTGAGCCTTCACACTGCAGAACAGCTCTTGCTCATTTCCTCTACTGTCTGTCTGTAGCTAACATCTGTTTCCAGTTACAGCACTAACAAAGGCTTCTCCTCTAACTGTTATTAACACACAGGCTCACAGTGCCACTGGGGTGTACTTCTGTCGAACGGCTGGCAAGGGAAGTCTGACTGGGTTGCTCACAGAAAAGGCAGTTTAAATCGCATCTGCCTGCTTACCCACTTTGATACCTCTCCCAGCTTCTCTTGGTGAACCAGACAGAATAAGAAGCACAAATGCATTTGTAGAAAAGATTGAAGACATGATCTTCCCACAAAA
>VXAV01008370.1:280540-290755 GCA_013399715.1 Alectura lathami | reverse complement strand
TTTTTTTTTTGCTGGGCCAGAGATATGATTCCCTCTTTTCTACTGAAGTATAAGTGCCTGTTTAGGTTTTACTCAAAAGGTTGAATTCACTTCACCAACACTTTGTTACTGTTTTTGCAGAGAGAGGCCAGACATCTGAAGGACTTGGAGAAAGGCCAGCAAAGATAAGGCTGAAAAAAATCTCTGTCTAATTTAGCGATAAGGGTTTTCTTCTATGTGTGTGTGATTTTCAAGAGCCTTTAAAAAAAAAAAAAAAAATCTGATACTACTATTTAGAAATAATAATAAGAAAAGGAGCTTATTGTTATTAACATTTGTTTGGCATTCTGAGTGATGAACATAGTTTGTGGGCAAGTAAAATGAGAAAACTTTGTCAAATGAAGTTCAATACCTAAGCAACTGTTAATGCAAGTATGAAAAAGTTTTAAAATAATTGCCATTAAATTGCCATTCAAATGGCAACAACATGGACATTCTAGTAACCAGTAACACTGGTTACTCAAGAAAGGAACATCTGTATTTGAAATAAAGACATGAACTGTAATTATAATTTATTTATAAGTCCTCCTAAGAATTAAAAGGGGTTTCTAAGATGTACTTTTAATTCTGTTTGTCGCAGTCCATGCTTCTCTATGTATATGGAGATGCATATATTTGTGAGTGTATATACATATATACATATTTCTATGCATTTCAGACCAGGCATAGAAGATTTGAAGTTGTCCACCTTTAAAACTTTAACGTACACAATTATAATAAAGTTTATTTCCTAAGGAAGTTTGGTTTCTTAAAAACAGAAATGTAAAGCACCTCCTCTGTTTTTTTGATAGATATTTCAAAGCTGACACTTTCTTTCCTGGTCTTTTTTCCACCTTAATGTTGTTTCAGCGAGTTGTTTTACCCCTCTGAACTAGTCCATTATACCATCCGTCTGCAAAAATACCTACCAAAGAAGCTGGCATAGTTTTTCTACAAGGAAAGCTAACAGATAACCTGAGCTATGTTTGTGACGTTTGGATGTTTGCCTTCTCCCATTACAACAGCAACTACACTCCATTCTGCGTGGACAACCACAGAGACATGGCTGTAACTAACAAACTATTTAGGTTTAGAGCTCTGATCTCAACCACAAAAAAGGTAAAAACAGTACACCATAACATGCAAATAAATCATTAGATATTGATATTAATTTCACTATTTTATCTTTTTCATCACTAAATACATTAAGGAATTTTTGATAAATTTTCCAATTATATTTGTTCTGAAGCATTGGCAAAACAATCTGTGCTATTAATGAGATGGTTAGTGCAAATTAATCATTAAACTGGACAGTCTTTCCCCTGAAATGAAATTTGTTTTGCAGAGTATTCTTATTGGCACAGTCAGTCTTTGGAAATTACAGTGTTTCTTGAAAGACCTTCATAACTGCTTTGATTTAACTTGTTATAAATGTTGTAAGTAATTTGTTACAAAGGTAGTAATGCACAAAGTGCTAAACTGGACTGTAGCCTGTCAGCCTGCCCTTCCACACCCCACGAGGAATACATTGAGAAGAAATCTCTGCCTTCCTGTGTTGGGATAGTGGGCAAGGCAAAGTCCAGCTGAGCTCTGGTGTTTGCTGTGATATTGAGGATGGATGTGGGAGTGACCCTAGAGATAACTATCACATCGTAGTTAAAGGAACCTCAAGATCACTAATCGTCGCACTGGAAGTAAGCTCTTTGTTAGGAGCTCCCTGGTTACCTCTTTCCCACATTCAGCAGAATATAGGTGGAGTAGAGAATTTGCAGGGTTTTTTGACCTCAGTTAAATAAACTGAAAGAAAGAAGTCTAATCCAGCAGTTATGGCATCTGAGGAGGAGCGATTGTGACCACATTCTGCAGAGAGATGCTTCTCATACATAGGACTGCCCAACAGTAGCATGCATTTGTAGGTTAACAGTGTATCAAGCAGCACAAACACATACGAGTGATGCTTCCAATACTGCACAAATACACTAGTGTCTCTAAGAAACAGTAGTTCTTGCTTAACGGATATAGTTAGTCTAAACACACAATCTGCAAGGGAATTATGAAATCAGAAGCAGCTATCAGATCCTCTTAGCATCAATGCTTTGTCTGGAGCTAATTGCTACATCCCACAATTATGTTTTTTTCCCTAGACATTTGCATAACCCTATTCCTTGTGATGCTTGTTCAGATCATTGCTTGGTTTTTAATACAGCATAGCTATTCTCTGTGCACAGATACACTCAGCTCACACTCCTTTAGGACTTGACCCTTTCTCGGCTTTAGTTCGTGCCTCTTGTTCTTGCATTTGACACAAGTTCAAATCATCTTGTAACATCTATCCTCCCAAGCCTCTTTGGAATTTTATGTACCTCAAAAAGGTCACCTCTTTCTCTCTGTACTCCACATGTTTTAGACTTGATCTTTTGATTTTTAATATTTCTTTTTGAAAAACTTAACTTCAAAAAAGTACCTAATTTCTTGCAACATGGTTGCCATCCACTTAATGTTTTTTCTTGCTAGCCCCCAAGCCATCCTATAATTACTGTATTCACACTTGCCCTCATGAGTTGCTAGTATTGTGAGATCAGCCTCCAACTTGGCAAAGATAGACATAATGGCATAGGTTCCTTTAAAACAAAGTAACAACAAAAGGCAGGGTTGGCCTTTGATTCTTTTTAATAGCTATTGTCTTCAGGGTGACAGTGAATGTTGATACTGGCCTCACATTCAATGCAAAGTCCTAATAGGGATGGTGCAGTTCAGCTGAGATAAAATCCATCAGGAAGCTAGAATCACCTTATCTCATCATTCATATTCACATAATCAAGTGTTATTTATTTAACAAATGCTGCCGTATGTCAGCTTTTTACTGGAAACCCCTGTAATTATGATCCTGTAAAAATATTTTTTAAGGGCCAGAGCATAAGAAAACCTCTCCTTCTTCCTCTTGCACAGACATAGCTCTTGGCAGACACAACATCTAGATTTAGATGTCTATATCCACATATACACCCTGATGAGTGCATAGGGGCTGATACTTCTCAGTGTAATTATTCAGCAAAGAAGCAACTCTTCACTGTCAGAATTGCATTGTACTGTAAACTCCAATGCTATACTTCAAAATATAAGCTCATTAAAACTTGGTAAGTTTTAACAGGAATTTAAGTCTAAAGTTAAGGAAGAATGAAGATATAGAAGCAATCTTTATGATTAATCAATGGTGTATGTGAAACAAAGTCTAACAATGTAGTATCTTCTATTTAGTCAGCATACTGTGCACATTTTATTGTAGAACCATTCTGACAAAATTGTCTCTCTTCAGATACTAGGAGTTTTTAAAGGGCTGTGTTGACTTGCTCAATGCAATTTGCATAGTTACAGGAATGGTTCAGAACCACTCTTTCAAGGACACATGGCTGTGTGAAACAGAATACAGAGCAGGTCTTAGTGAAAGGGATCGGTTTTGCAACATACACCAAATCCTCAGGAATGAAGAGCCCATAGCAATCAGGCTCTGAACTCCGCTAGGGTCTCTGGATAGTGCTTTAGTAAAGATTGTTAAATCAATAATGATAATAATAATAGCTGGAAGGAAAAGGAAAAAGTGCAGAAGAGAATAAATTCTTCACTCAGTGAAGAGTCCGATTTGGGACTGTGCAACACTGATAGATTTCTCTGACTACCATGAGGCCACATCACTTCTTCTGTCATCTGCCTTAGGGCAAATATTACAACAGGATTTTACTATTTTCCCTATTTTTAAGCAGAGGGCTGGTAATGAATGGTAGATGGGATTCCCAGTGGGTGCTGTATGCCAGTTCCTGAAGGAACAGTATGTTGCATACTGTCTTTGCTAAGGCAATGCTTCTTTGATTTTTCTGTGTTGCAAAACCACTGTGTGAAGGAGCAGATTGCTGTGTCATCCGCACTGCACAAATCGTTTGTAGCCATATTGGTGCTCACCATGAGCATATGTGAGCATTTTTCAAATGTCACAATAACTTGCAGTCTTAAGAATTAATATTAAGCACCTTGTACCATATGGAGGCACATGAGAGAGAGCCCTTATAGATTTTACCTAGATACTGTATGATTTGCTAGAGAGGGCTGTGCTGTAAGCAGCTTTAGTGGCTGCAGATAATAGATATTCATGTGGTTACAACCAATATCCCTCTCCACAAACCCAGCTTAATTAGGTTTGCTGCAATTTTCTAGGATAATTTAGTTCTACCTTTGTCTTCTGGCTGGCAGATTGTCCCTGGAAACCTCTTACAGAAATTCCCATTGACTGCAATGATTCTCATTTAGGGCAGAACTGATCACTGCTGCCTTCCCTGCTGTTGAACTCAATCAACAAGCTATACATAACTCTCTACAAATAAATATCTGTAGGGTCAGAAAATCTGAAAACTGGCTGTTTGACACCAAAAACATAACGATAGTGTAACTAACTCTGCCAGGACTTGCATTAGAGCATAACAGATGAATCCCTCCCCATCCACTGAGTCACCTTGCCAACTTTTTTTCAGTTAGTTTCCTCCTTATAAATCGACAGTGAAAGATCACTTCCCAGCTAGCAGGTATTCAGCCAAACACCAATACACCATAAGCAGCAATGGGACAAGAGTATGAGGAAAATGGGAACACAAACTTTTTTTTTCCCCTCCTTTCCTCTCTCCCTAAGACCTGAGACTGAGTTGCATATTATATTTACATTTTAATAGATGTTCCTCCTCCTTGCCCTCCCTGCTTAAGAATGATCACATCTGTAGAGAGGATGGATGAAATGTGTGACTCCTCAATTTTTGCTTACTTTTGTTCATGAAATGATGTGATGTCTCCCCTCTGTCCTCAAGATCTGTTTCAAATTTGTACCTTATATAGAACCCTCTTATGTCTTGGTCAACTGGGCTGAGCTTTGACTCAGCCAGCCAGACTTTCTGCCACAAGGATTGATATTCTTGTACTACTCTTCCTTACGTGTAATTCTTTCGCACTTAGTTGGAACTCCAGGATGATTTAAGCTGAGTGAAACGCTCTGTAATACCATCAAGTTACTTATGTGCAATGTACAGCCCTATGCTGGTCGTTCTGCTGTTATTCAGGTCTGGGTTCAATGTTGCTAAAAACTTGCCAATACACAGAGTGCANAAATTAACAAAAAAAAAAAAAAAAAAAAAAAAACAAACAAAAAAAAAACTAACAAATAAGCAGTAGGAATAGCATTCTCAATTTTGCCTGTGGATTTGCATCCTGCATGCTCCTGCTGTCCCTCTTCCCTCTTCTCCTGCAGTTTCCCTACTGTGCTTTCTGTAGCATCACCCCTAGCCAAGCGCAGAGTGCTCTATGGTTTGTCTCAGGATGTGCAAGTGCCAGGCGGTCACTGCTTGACGGCTGCCAAGCAGAACCTGCAGCGTATGCAGGCCGACAGCCTCTCTTGGAGAAAATATCCATTTGTATTCCCCTCTCCTATTTTTCTGCTGATTTTAGGGACCTGTATAAGAACTTAATAACCTCTGAGGCTTTGCCACTTCCTTCCGAGTTGGTTAAAATTGACCAGCAGACTCAAAAGTTATCTGGGACAGATGGTCAGCATGCACAATAAAGTCTCATTTCCATTCAGTCTGCACAGTGCCTCAATTCAGATCATGTTCTGAACAATTTATATACAGTCTCGTTGTTTGGCTGCTGTAGCTCACATTAACCTGTCTTCAGCGCATTTGTTTTATCAGCGTACACTTACCTCGATTTATTGAGTACCACCATTCCACTATAGTTTTCAGGAAATTATATACTCCATGGTGTTAGAGCCAAGTACTTTGGTACAAAGCAAGAACATTGCCTTTATTTTCAAAAGAATGCATGTTTTTAGTATCAAAACACTGAAAGAAAGGAATTATATAATCACTGTGACGCATCCAAGATCAATAAACTGTTCCTCAACAGGAAGATCAAAATACAACTTAAAGACCAGGAAATGCTTAATAATGATATGGAAACACAGCTATTGGAGAGTGAATGTAAATTTCATTTGAGTACCTTCAGCTAAGGAATGTCAAAGAGAAAAATGGTGCGATAATTATTTTTTCATTCTGTCTACATGGGTTCTATATAACATTCTAATAACAATTGGTAGGATCACGGTCTAAATCGCACGCATTTTCTTCATTTGAATGTTACCTGATGAATAGGCGTATTATAGGGATTATGCCTCTTAATGACAAAGATAATCTCCTGTGTAATAGCTGATGGTGATCACTGCCTGTGTTATTCAAAGTAAAAATGAATTTTTCTGTGTGCTCAACTTCAAAGGATTTCATTTCACTAAGAGAAAGGGAAAGGAATATAAAGGAGGAGACAAGGGCATGAACTCTGTGTTGAAAAAGAAGGATAAACTCTGATCATGTCAATGTTCTATGCAATTCAAACTTGTTAGAAAACATGAAGCATTTCTTATATTAAACAACTGATTTGAGGAGAAAATGAAAATGCTCACATTTCACAATGTGCAGATGGACAAGCACAAAGCTTTCAGTAATGACAGCTCATGAAAATAAAATAAAAATATCACAGATCCAAATTGATCGTCAAGACTGCTGAATTGCTGAATTGCTGAATTGCCGTTGCCGATAATACCCCAGGATTTATTTTTCATTTGAAGAAATACTGTTTTCTGCCCACAACAAGATATGTTCAGAGGAATAGGGTATTATGTAAAGTGTTACAATTCCATCTCTCGTCCCCCCAGGTCTCACTGTGTTTTGCGGATAATGCACCTCACAACTGATTTATCTTTAGCTGAGAACAGCAGTGCCACTTGCTTGTACCCTTCAGAGCCCTGGAAAGAAGACCCAAGGAACTCCTTGCTTTGGGAAAATACATGGAATCCAGGAAAACAATGTGGACCTGGAGCAGCACCTGTTTTCTCTGAGGATATATAATCAGTTAAAGATACAGAAGAAATTTTTCAACACAGGCAAAAGAAATGCAATAAATAAATAAAACACTTAAATACAGTTGTCTGCATTTTGGTCAATTTCTTTTCTGACTTTGGATAAATACTCCTTAGAGTCCTTTGACTTGCAAGCTCTGAGACCTTGGAAGGATGAGGAGGGGAGTGAGAAAACAAGAGTAAGCCCAAACACACTTGCTTAGTGGGATGTCATAAAATATTGCAGCTCTCAGTCTCAAAATGTCTAAAATGAAAATCTGTTGCAGGGACGTCATAAAAATAAAGCTGATAATGTGCTCCCCTAGGAAGAAGGGGCACACGTTGATCTCTGGTACCCAGAAGCCATTATTTCCACTGAGAATAAAAACAACTTACACAGTAAGAAGCATCTTCTGCTTCCAGAGCTGATTTAGAGCTGTCAGGGAACTTTCAAAACAGGCTTTGCTTAGTGTGTAATTAGTGCATGGGAAATGCCTCTACTGAAACCTGTTTCATCATTTACCTCCCCACCCAGGAGCGCTTGTATTTGATCCCCAGCCCCGCAGTGCCCCTCTCATGTCACATTATTATAAAAGCACAGCAATCAATCATGTCTCACCACAGGTGACCATCAATAAGCATCAGAGAGCAAGTTGTTGTTACATGGATATGAGTACGTATTCCAGTTAACTTTTTTCTTGAATACAGTCGTCTCACAACCTCAAATAATGAGTGTTTAAAATACTATATGAGACTGACCTATTAACTTAATATTCCTCCTAAAACTTGAAATAGGCTTACAGGTATTGTAAGCAAGCCTTAAGGTCAACGTGATATTGTAATTAGTCAGCTAATCACCCTTCAGTTAGTATCATACCTGATTTTAATTCTCCCATACTACATTAAATAACCAGCTGCAATAAAACCAGTGATCTCACTTTTAGGGAGAAAAAGAAGTTTAGATTCAGAGCCTAGACTTTCTGGAAACTGTGATTGTCTGTAGTTTCCCCAAGTCTAACATTCCAGTTAATCAAACATGTAAGGACAAAAAGACAATTGGCCCCATATGGAGTTGAAGCCCCTTTCTGATCAAAAGGAAAAAATCTTAGATACAAACGGAAATCTGAAACATTTCAAGCATCCATCTATCTTTGCTCTCACTTACACTTCGGGTGACAGAGGTTTTCTTACGCAAAAGCCAGGAGCTCCTGTAGAAAGAAATACTGCTCCCATTTTACTATCTTCCCACAAAGGTCCTTCCTCATCATTTAAGGACAGTGAGAAGATGAGCTTTGCTGTGCTAACAAGTATTCTTATTTTCAAAACAAAGATAGAAATAGAAGCCTACAAAAATGTCAATAAAATAAAAGTAACCAGGAATACTTTCCAAGATTTTCCTTTAAAAGAAGAACCAAAATTCAAAAATTACAAATATGCTCACCATATTGTGATTATGCTTCAGTACAAGGCAGTATTACAAGCACAGCACTTTTTGGTGCTTTATGAGAATTCTCTACAATCTGAAGTTCTTTAAAGTTAAATTGCACTTCAAAGTTTCATTTACACCCTGTAAAAATGATATAGTTAAGTTTTCAACAGGGAATGAATTATTCATTAAAAAAGATAATGGTGTTAAACTCGTCCAAGGAGCTATAACATTAGCATAAAGAATGCCTTATGTCACATTAATTTTAAAAACAGAAAACATACAACACAAAAGATATTGAACCATGGATTTGTTTTTGGTTACATTAAACAAAAAGCAATTATTCTTACAGCAACCTTTTCATAGCGTTTTAATCATACTGGTAGATATTTTACAAGCCATTTGATTTTAATTATTAATTGCATCAGGGTAGGCTGGGTACAACATGCTTCTATTCTAATTTTACCATCTCTGCTTTTGATGTTATGCAAAGATCCAAACTAGAAAAATGCTCAAAAAGGAGGAAAAAACAATGATTTTTTTCCCCTTTACTCATCATTGAAGTAGAAAATACAGATGTAAAAGTGAGAATTTGTTTATTCTTACTTTATTATTATGACTATTTCATCCCCAAACCTTCACAGAGATGGTCTAGTAGTACTTGCTCTTATTGGAGGGTGACGTAACTGGGCTAGCTGAACCCCTTTCCAGCCTAAGTTCCTAAGGTTTGCCTCACCCTGTAAGCCCTTCACAAACAGTTGTCCCTTCATCCCCAGTCTCCAATCATAATGTTTACATAACCGTTCCCCAGTAAGCCACAGGGACAATAACACCCAGTATCCTCCCAGCTATGAAAAAAAATTGTGCCATGGAACAATGTCTTCTGTACTCACTGTGGCATAAACCCATGGCCTATCTAAATGACACTGAGAAAGAAACCAGGAGTAACCATGAAGCAGTGCTTCATCCTGCCCATCTGGAACTTGTGGGCAAAATTCATTTCTTGCTACAAAACCATTCTATAAAGTTCCTCATTTATTTTAGACACATTCCAGATCCTGCAGCTCTAAGAGCAGCCTCAAAAACATGTATTGCATGTAAACTCATCCAGCTTTCTCCTCCACAGTCTGCAAACTGCTTGAAACGATAGCTTTGGGAAGCAGAAAAATAGTCCCTTTGTCTCAAACATTTGTCAGCTGAAACTCTGAGATCCCCCTCCCCACAACACTTTTAATACTGATTATTTTGAGCAAACATTTGGCCTGTGTGCTTACTCCTTCAAACCCATGACAATTGCCCCCTCCCCTCAGATGCCAGCCTCCCCGCCTCTAATCCTCTCTCTCCACAGCAGTTTTTGAGACATAATAATTAATTGCAAATGCTTGAGACACACTGGCATCAAAAAAAGGGGAAGGATAAAACCAACTCTATTTAGCATCTTACAGAACAGCACAGCAGCCACTGTGCCAACTGCAGTATACTTTTCCTCATTTAATTAAGAACTTCATCCATTTTCAGAAATCTGCTATACAGTTTCAAAGGCAGCATCAAACAATGAAATCTAAGGCTGCTTATCACTTGGGGAGTACAGACCATCCCCACAGTCAATAATGAATGCTCCAGTACCTCCAGATGAACCTCAGGTGTTTGTGCACAGCCTTCAGTTACTGCTATTCCTCCCCAGTAATTACTACTCAGAGACATCTTCAATCAGGTATGTTAGCAGTATTAAGGGCGTTACGTGAATCCTGATTCCACAGAGACTTTCGTGGGTTTGAACAGACATTAGATCAGGCACTAAATATACAGATTTGGGACTGTGTTAGGACATAAAAAAAATAAAGTT
>VXAV01008370.1:261270-273609 GCA_013399715.1 Alectura lathami | reverse complement strand
TTGTTGTAGGAAAAGTATGACGCTATGCAGTGCTATGGACATCTGGGTAGCTGGTCAATGTTAACAGAATTTCTCTCTATTTACAATGACTTTTGATGAAAGTAGTAAGATAACTGCCTACCAGAATTCACGCAAGTTTGTGTCAAAGTTCTGATAGAGCAGTCAACAAACAGAAAAGCTGGTCTTTAAAAATTTGTTTGTAGATTAACTAAACACATACACAACACCTTGTTTTCTAGAGTAAGTGTTGGAGCCTGGATGGACTTTTGTGCTACTCGGTTATTGGCCCCCTATCATCCTTTTTCTGTGTGTCTTGCATCTGGAGCTTTATAAACAACCAGAAGATGACAAGAGTGCCAGTACCATTATTTACATTACACAGTTGCCAGAGACTCCAGCCAAGCCCAAGCTCTGGGGATCTGAGTAATCATGTCCAGAGACAGAGACATCCCCATCTGTGAAGGGTTTATAATAAAAGCTTTCACATCAAGGTATGGGGAAAGAATAAGAAATGATGTAATCTGAAAAGGTCTCATTCCGGGTTTGTGGCAGGCCTCACATTCACTGGTTTCTGGTGTAGCACTACAGCCACTAGATCCTACTGTCTCTCAAGCTGTGCACATGAACAGTGCCAAGCCAGGTCCCTCATTCAGCTTTGTTCCTTTTGAGTTGGCCAACGGTGTAATGGCTGAATGTCTCCAAGAAAAACCTGGTCTGTTTGCCCTGGAATATAAGCGCTCACCACTTTTCCCAAGCCAAACTGAATCTGCTTTTTGAATGCTCAATTCCAGAAAGATACAAATAAACAAGGAGCCCTAAAGTAATACTAATGCAATCTCACTGAAACAAATACATATCACAAGATCTGTGTTTTCTCAGGGTTAGTTCTCAGTGCAGAGTAAGGTACTCCACTAAGAACTAAGTCTAAGAAGGAAGAAAGTGTTGAAATTCACAATATTCTCTGGTGAAATTCAGTGGCACGAGGACCTGCTCTTCAGCAGAAAGTGCTGTATTTGCATTTATTTTTCAAATAATAATAGTGGGAAGAACATAGTAGCTGAAGAATTATGTTTGTATTACAGCTTATTTTCTCCAACTATAAGACTCACTGAATTGTACCATGGAGGCTTAATTTTTCACTCTGATTTTCTTTTTCATGGTTTGCAAATAGTCTATTTATAATTACTTTCAATTAACTCAGCCTTAGCCAATCAACGGACCATAAACTGAACTTAAACTGTTATGAGCTGTGCTTTGTGATGAGAATTTATCCTTACATTAACTGTTAGTTCATTAGAAAATCTGGGCCCAGGGAATTACAGGCGCTAAATACAAGTTTTAAATTCATAGCAACATAGATCTATCTCAAATGTTCAAACTTCTTCATTGCAATTATCAGTGAAACTGCGAGGCCATGGATAATAGCTGTTCTGCATGGATCTTATTAGGATCCCTGGCATACATTTCATTAAAAGACAACAACATGCTGAAAATTGAGAGAGTACAGATATCCTGAGTACAGAGTTGACCATAACACAGACACGTGGCTTAGCATTAGCTGTATTCTTCAGTAGACTGAGTCAAGCCAATGGCCAAAACTGTAAGAGGAAGTTAACATATTTTAAAATACTTATAGAAAACACAGAAAATGGAATCATCTTACAAATGTGATTAGTGGGATACAAAAGGAATACTGGTTCCATGTGACGGGGAGGATGTTGAAAAATGAAAAAAATATTAGGAAGGAACAGTACTTCTCATACAGGATCAATAGTATTTAATGAGGGAAATTGAGAAGATATTTATAAATAACTAACAGCCTGCTCTGCCAGAGCTGTAGGAATAGTCATAATGATCTACTTTCCCTCTCCTGAATGTCCTTCCCCTTTCCCTGGGCATCTTGCCTTCATGGAATATTTGGAAGTGACTTTCTTCACTGGCAGCTGCAAGTGGAGGATGCAGGCATATTTGCCCCATTCTTGGTATTGTTCTTACCTTACCTACGGGCTCCTCTCCAGACAGCTACTCCTTAAAAAATGTTATTTCAGTGAAGGCAGGCAAGCAATTGAGCTAGGAACAACATCAAAACTTTGATGATCATTGAATCCTTGCTAGCTGCCACGAGCCAAATTTCAATGAAACTAAATATTGTTGCAAAGGCAGGTAATTATTCTGTGAAATCTGCCTTCTTTAAAAGGCATGCTGTATGTTTGACAGCATGATCAGTCACTGCATCAAAAAGAGTCATGTAAGTACATTCTCGTTTAAGTTACTCATTATTAAATATATCTGCAGGAACAATTTGTCCCTCAAATAATCTACGGTTGGCAAAAAAAATGTAATATGAATATCACAAAACATGGATAAAGTTGTGACTTACTAGTTTCTATAGTGAATCAAGTTGTGTCCCATTTGAAGGCCATAACAATAATTTTAGTTCTTATTACCTGATGTGAGGATAATACAGAACAAGAGAGACAAAAGAATGGCACTACACTGCAATTTTTGAAGTGCAGGATAATCCTCTGCAAAGTTAATTTCTGTTTTCTTTTTTCTTTTTTTTTTTTTCATTAGCATTATTATTAATGTTATGCTACCACAAAATGAACATTTCCATTTCTACTTAGCGATATCAGTGACAACAATGAACTAAACGGCAAGGCATTAGACATGAATCCAAAGTAATAACACAAACAAATTTTGCAGAGGCTGAATTATACAAGCAAAAGGGTTAAATCATTTGTAGAAACATTTCAAGTAGCCGACACATTCCATAATGCATGTTTGCCATAATGATTTTTATGTTTTGCAGCAACTGCAGACAGATTAGGCAGACTAATCTTCCTTTCATATTTTCTAGTTTATTTTCATTTGTAAGAGCTAAAGAGACACTCAATGAGACTGAAACCCAGTTAAACTAATAAAGTTCTGTAACTTTACTAGGCTGTGAAACTTCAATTTCTAGGCAGTTAGAAGTTACTCAAGCTCAGCAATGGTCACCACAGTCTACAGTTACAGTAGAGAAACTTACAAAGCAAGTGGAGAGCTGGCAGCAAAAGTATCAGATTCTAAAACAGTAACAGCTTTACCAGAGTAAGCCAGAGCACACAGGCTGAAGCTCCACTACCACCACACCACATTTAGTGCTGCTCTCCCTTTAGAAATGGTGGTATACAATTGCCTGAACACCAGAATTACCTCACCATTTCACCACTTGAGATTCAGCTTTCAATAGTGGTGGCAGCGTAAAACTCTCCTAGCTTAAATGTTTTAAGCTAGGAAAATAATACATATTGAACTAACACATGAAGAGTCACTTACTCTTAAACCCTTAATTTTTGACTGACTGACAGCCCTGGAGGATGTGGCAGCTGCAAAAGGCCAATGAGCTGAACAGGAAATATCATCTGCAGGTGAAGCCTGAAGGCCAGAATAGCCAGGTAGTAAATAGACCGAAAGTACCCAGCTAGAACTGCTCTTAATGTCTTAGCTGCTGTATGACAAACAGTGCTCAGATGGGCAAGGGGACTACCTTCCTTTTTCATTGAAAGCTTCTGAAAGCTGAGGTATGACAAAGTGAGAGCAGACAGATTAGGGTGCCAGAAGACCTCCCAAGCTAGAGCAGCTTTCAGCTGTTGTCATCCGCTATTGCTCGATAAGGCAGAAATCGGTTGAAAAAGTAATTGTGTGTGACAACAGTTACGTTTGGTTCACAGGAGAAGAAAGTCCATGACAGACAAGGATTTTAAATAGCCTACTAATATTTTAATATTTCATCATAAAGTGATTATATACATATGTATACATATTTTAAGTGATGCAGGGAAAAGCGTAGAAGTCACACCCACAGTATAAATCATTTACTGTAGCAATCTACGCTACATACAAAGAAGCATGATCAGCTTAGTTAATCTGTAATTGAAGTGATTTAAACAGTCTTCCTAATGAATAGCTGTCTCTGTGACTATGAATCCCAAAGCACAACAGGGCACACTCAAGGGTTTGACTGTGTATCTTAAACAAGCCCTGTTACAGATCTTGACACACTGTTACACTTCAGGTGAATGAATCCAAAAGTTCAGCACTGGGAACTCCAGGTTGAGTTACATTCCTGAATTAAAGCAGGCTATTTCTTCTATATTAATGGGATACTGTGCATGTGCTTTTTATGATGGTGTTAATAAAGTCAGCCTGAGCTCAGTAGGCAAGCTGGTATTTTATCATGCCTCTGAAACTATCCTATATACATATTAACAAGCAAGCCCCAAGATCTGGACCATGAGGATAATGCAGTACACCACAATAAGGGGCTTTTGTTAATTTGTTTTGTATTCATTTAGTCATTGATAGGAGCACAAAGTTTCTTAATGTTTGTGTCCTATTTTGAATTGTTCACCGACATCTGAAGATGAAGATTTGGTATGCTAACCAAAAACACATCATAACCAACATAATGCTCACACCGAAGTCAAATGCAACAAACATTAGAGCAGGTTCTGTCCTCCAGTTTGTGGATTTATTTTCCCCATAAACTACTCTTTTGGCTAGATGTACTGCAGATGCAAATGTGGCCTTTTTCGTCTTGAGAATTCCTGATAAAGATCCCACATTAGTCAAAAATCTTGCTATTCTGGAAGGCATAGCTAAATAAGGTGCTATATGTGGTCTCACATTGCCATAGTACCTTCTGGTATTTCTCATATATGTCTTTCCATTTCTACCAACATTTTCCCTCCATGGTTTTCACAAGAAACCACATTGCCTACCTACTGGCCCAATTTGACTTCTGCCATAGGAAAAGTCTCACCTGGCATTTTTTATTTCCTGCATACACCACTGCAAAGGTACCAAAGTGAGGACCTAAGACAGATCTGCAGACTTTCAAGTCAAAGCTTACATGGGTGTTAGCTAACTCCAATGCTGTGAGTTACAGCACTAGTTTTACACCAAAGCTATGTTTAGTCCTGGTCTCTGAACAAGAAAGTGTTATTTCAAGGAGAGCCCTATGCAAAACTCAGACTGACCTTGACCTATTTGTTTTGGCTGTAACATGTTTCAAGATGAAGTAGGAACTTATCTCTAGCATTAAATAGAGAACAAATGATTTTTTTCCCCCCTCTTAATTATTGATAGACCATTGTCCCCTTCCCTTTTTAGTGTCAGTATGGATGTCAAATTACTGTTACTAGAACTGTTATATTGCCTCACGGTGGTAGAGCAACCTGGGGACAGCAGAGTTTGTGTGCCTGCTCAGTCTCTGCATACACACACTTTCTCCCTCTACTTGCCAAAAAATCAAATTTAAAAAAAAAAAAAAAAAAGGGAAAAGAGTTGCTTATAACAGAAAAAGGCAACCTCTTTCTGGTAAATATAGAAAATAAACATAAGAAACATAAGGTAATTGCTCCAGACCAAAAGTGGTAAAAACATTTTGCACTATTATTGTTTATGAGATGTAAAAAAAAAAAAAAAAAAAAAAAAAGAGGGTTACAACATTAGAAATCTAAATCACATGAGGAATGTGTTACAACTGTATTATTCTCTACTTCCATTGCAGTCATAGAGCTCTATAATAGTTTCATGTTGACCTGTATTTACAGAGACATTATGATTTTGTTTGTAGGAAAGCCGTAAATAATTACAAAAGGGGCAAACATCAGAAATAAATGAAGAACATGTATAAACCTGGCAGATTTAATAGATGTTTAGTATAATTTGGTGAGGGCTTGGGACACATTAAGGTAGACCTGGGGAGCAACTCATCAGCAAGCAAGTATTCAAGCATATGGTGACTTTGCATTCTTCTTTCCAGAGAAGCAATATGCTTTCTCAACTTCTGTCATGCATGGTATCAGCATGGTCTTATCCTGTCTTTCCCTTTCAATGCTCAGCTTGTCCCCAGTACTGTCTACCTTGTACGAAGGAGTTAATCAAACCCAAATCATGATGTCTTACACCACTGTCACTAAGCATAGGGTGGAAGACTGGCTGTTTGGCAAGTCTGTTCTACTCTCACACCCCCACCAGGCATGCACAATGCTAAAGGCTGTGTCTGCCAATGAGTGCTGCCCCAGGTCCTCCGCAGCAGCTGGCTGGAAACTGCAGTGGGCTTCATTTCCCCCGGCACCTCGGATGCTCCGCAAGCAGAGCTCCTGTTGCTCAGAGGATACCAGGAGGCTGGCTTGCAGCTGCAACATGCTTAGAGAGGAGAGAGCTTTTGGAAATATCATTGAGCATTTTGGGAAACAGCAAGAATGCTCAATGAAGATGACAGTGAATCCTCCTCTGTTCCACAACTGGAGAAAAGTAAGGTCAATTTAACATTGCTTAAGGTTGTAGAAAATTCTCTTTGTTTTTCTTTTTAATAGTCCTCCCCACATGCACAAGATTCTCTCTTGAAAGAAAATACTGTATCTGACCATCTAAAAAATGAAACTGCAACAAGTATTGTCCCTTTCAGAAGGGCCTGCATCCTGAAATCTTACTGCATCCTCAAAGAAGAGGAAAAAAGAAGAAATTAAGTAACAAGAGTTAATGAGCAGTTTTATTTTCTTTCAGCAAAGGTCGTCAATCCCACAGTAGCAAATTAATCCCAATTAGTAATGATATTTTGTCTTGATATATCATGACACTTTTGATTTACTGTGTTTCCAGGATGCAGGCAGCAAATGTTAATGATTCGGTTTGCTGGGAATTTATACTCCTGCTCATTTCCCATTTGCTGATCAGTTGCAGCTCGTCAAGACTTGGCTGCTTCAACTAATGAACTGACGGCCTCGCAGGAATAATGGTGTGTTCTGCAAGCCTCATTTTTTTTTCATGCCATCTGCAAAAATGCGGGTTCTTCTTTGAAAAAACATTCCTGGCAGCCAGGAAGGAGTGATTATGATCATATAAATGTCACTTGTAATTTGTATTTTACTTGTTTAATAGTGTTACCATTAAATGAAGGTTTCTGTAGAGAACAAAACTAATTATAGTAAATTCAGCATTTTTAGGAGGAACTCACAAAGGAAAGCATACCCAGGTTTGTTCATTTCTAAGAGAAATTCTAATAGAAATGATGTATTTTTACATGATGATTTATCTGCCCAGCTGGCCTAGTTTGAATTAGAACTACACGGAATGTTTCTCTGGAGACTTTTGTAGGCAGTAAACATCACTTTTCTTACACACAGTAAATGTAAAACCCATTCAAATCTACTGCAAATGCTGTTCCAAAGGTGTGGGGAATTCTTCAGCACTTATAGCAATAGGAGTTTTATGACCGATTATTCTGTGAAATGGTTTATCTAATTGATGATTACTGAGAGGGTTTGAAGAACACCCTGCAAAACCTATTAAAAGAAAGGTCACTGATTTTCATGCAGACTTTACACAATACTGTGGTTGTATTTGAGCAGCGCTTAAGTCAGTAGTAACAACGATGTTTAGGCACCTACATCCCTGAATCCCCCTAGCTTCAGTGAAAGGAAAACCACTAACTCTATGATGCTACAAAAAGATCAGACTACTACAGAAGAACTCGGTGGAGTTCTTACAAATTGCATCAGAAGAAAACCTACACTGAGCTCCAGAAGTAGGCTGTATTCTTTCTTTAAATCTTTGTTGCTTATTTGAGTGTTCTATAGATTTCACCCCAAAGCATAACAGAATTGGGAGTCACTTTCCCCACGATATTTGAGCTACTCCATGAACAAGGAACTGCCTTCAAGATTTCAAAACTGATTTCCCTACATGTTAGGAGAGTCAGATAGAAACTTTGCATAAAAAATTAGTGAGACAAAAGTAATATTTTTAAAGCTCATAAAAGGAAGAAGGTGGAAAACATTCGATGAGCTGTATTTCTCACCACAGAAAAAAGAAAAAAACTTTTTTCCTGAATGCAGCCAAAACCAATACACTGCTGCTGCACTGCTATAAACAACTAATTACGAAGTACTGATCTGCACAGTCTGTATCTTGAAGCTGATTAAATAGCCCAAACACCAGTTTGTCTGTGTTAGGATAAGCAACTGTCAGCAAAGGTTGCATAATGTTCCCTTGGCCCCACTGCAGTCCCTGGATGAAGGCTGTCTCGGTTTTAAGGAAAGACAGACACTCAAGAGAATATGTTCCATAGAGAAGGTGCTAGCAAAGGAAGGAAATGTCAGAAACACAGCACTCTCTAGAAACCCTCTACATTGTTGCACAGACATCAAGACAGTCATAAAATTATAAATAATAACTTCAAGCAATTTAAGCCATGAAGCAGTCTGAGTTACCGAGATCCCCCAAGCAGATGGCCTGACACATTCAAAATGTGCATCCTTCAGAGAATATGCAAAGCTTCAGACAAAGGGTATCTTGCCCTTTTTTTTTGTTGTTGTTGTTTGTTTCTGGGATATTATTGTTCTGCTTTGCTGAAGATTTATGAGCTGAGGAAAAAAATATCTGATTAAAATGCACTTGATATGCCTCAGAACAGTGATTCCCAACCTTTTTGTGTAATGCTACACCCAGCAACGCCCTGGATGGCATGAGATGCCTTCCAGCCAGCTGTGTTCACCCTCCTGAAGGCTGAATATTGCCAGTCCTGGTCTCCCAGCCAGGCCAGCTTCTGCTGGGAGCTTCCTCCCTTCCTTCCCCAGCAGAACTTCAGGCAATGTCACACAGCTGCAGCCAGTACTTCTTACACAAATGCATCCTTTATAGATTATTCTGAACAACGTGCCCATCCTAATAACAAGGGTTGGAAAAAGTTGTACTGGTGTACGCACACGTGTTAGAGGAAAAAAAAAGACTTTTGAATCATGTGCAACAGAATGGAAGCCTGGTTTTATAGTCCCTCAAGGAACAAGGGCAATGGCTTGCCATCAGAAGAGAAAGAACCAAGAACATCAATGCAAAATGCATCCCCTACCATTCTGGAAACACATTCTTTGAAATTACTGCTGCAAAACCAGACATTCAACATGTTTGAGCAGAAATGTTGAGAAAGGAGATCATACTATGGATGTAGATACAGTATATGAAGTATGCTATATTGCTTATGCAGTCAGTGTTACAATCTCTGCAAATGGACCATGGGATGGCAGTAGTTAACACATTTTGAAAGCCTTATATTATTCAAGTGCCAAAAACCAGACTGGAGCTGGTTATACCCAAAATCAATTATAGGACATGGTTCTCTTTCAGGGCATAAAAGAAGCCTTACAGGAAATTTAGTTCACTTCTTGCTCCCCACACCTCTTAGTTTAAAAGGAAAGAAAACTAGAAGAATATTTAGAGGAGAGGACATATATATAGAAAATATAGGAAATATATAGAGGAAAAAATCATTAATGAGAAATACTTATATAAGCAGGCCACTGATTAAAAAAAAAAAAATCTTTGATTTCCAGCTTTATTAAAAAAAAAAAAAAAAAAAAGGAAATCCAGAATGTTAAATGCATCAATTTAAAAAAAAAAAAACTGGCATGTGCTATTTACAATTCAGACATCCATCTCACACCCTCCAATCCAACAATCAACGAATCATAGACCACAGAATTGGAGAATGCGTTGGGTTGGAAGGGACCTCAAGGCCCACCCAGCCCCAACCCCTGCTGCGGGCTGGCTGCCACCCACTGGATCAGGCTGCCCAGGGCCCATCCAGCCTGGCCTTGAGCACCTCCAGGGATGGGACACCCACAGCTGCCCTGGGCAGCCTGTGCCAGGGCCTCACCACCCTCTGAGTAAAGAATTTCCTCTTATCATCTAAGCTAAATCTCACCTCTTTTAGTTTAAAACCATTCCCCCTTGTCCTCTCACTGTCAGACCATGTACAAAGTCACTCTCCCTCCTGTTTATAAGCTCCCTTTAGGCACTGGAAGGCTACAATGAGGTCGCTCCAGAGCTTTCTCTTCTCCAAGCTGAGATCAATTAGCTTTTTTAAACCTGCAAAGAACCGCAGGATAAAGTGGTACCTGTGTAATTCCTGGCCTATCTTTGAGAAAAAAATGCTGCCAATATGCCATCTTGCTCCCTGCCTTTGAGGAGAAAATTCAACTCAATTTTTAATGCAAAATGTTTAAAATATCTTAATGGAAATAACAACTTAAGAGTGTGAAACACCCTCTAAAACAATTTAAATTAACCGTCATTGTCCTTCCTACAAGGCATTACCTTTAAGTGATTTAATTTTAATCTGTTTCTTCCTAGCACAGTAATTGCCATTGATTCTAATTAATATTCAGCTGGCCTTTCTCTATAAGGAATTACTGGACAATTTGTTTCTCTCAAATCTCTTTTGCTGTGGCTGTTATTTGGCGTTCTGGGATACTATACTGCAAGTGGCCAGGGTATGATCTGGGCAGAGACTTTGTTCCCCTGCCTGCTCACTTTGGAGAATATTTCCAGCTCTCCAACTCTGGCATGAGGACGAGGAGAGCTGGAACATTCAAGAGCTGTGTATGAATTATGGCCCAGGACTGAATTGGCTTCAACCCTGCTGCTAATGAGCATGGAGAGCTTGGAGCATACCATATCCACTAATTCCTGTGAAACCCTGGTGCTACCAAGTGATGCGAGCATTATCATGGACACAAATGGCACCAGGATGTATCTTCCCATGTTCTATATACTTTAACTGACCGTGAATGAATCAGGATTTAATATTGTAAAAGGAAAAAAAAAAAATACCTCTTTGTTATGCTCCACCTGATTCCAGCTTTTTAAATTACTTTATAGAGCTTCAAGTATATGTATAACATGCAGAACAATTATAATGGCCATAGATAACTAACTTTGTTTTGAACATTGGAAGACAAATTTTATAATCACTGTCAGCACACAGAATAATATATGCTGTAACTCAGGACTAAGAATAGTACAGAGCAGAACTTTATTGTGCCAGGACCAAAACTAAAACAATTTCTTTACCCAGACAAATTTCAGCTTGAGTCCTCATTTAAGTGGATGAGGCAATATTTCTAAAATAAAGTTTAAAAATAAAATTAGGTTCTTCATGCAACTTAAAGTTGCACCCAGATGAATTAGACATCTAACCCAGAGAACGGCTGTTGTAAATCTCACTATGTATCTAAAAAAGATGTCTAAATACCTTCATAAATCTGATATTATGGAGTAGAAATATCACTATTTCTAGCCAATAAAAACACTGATGGAAAATGGCAACTGCACTTCCAGCACTACTTGTTCTGTAAACCCAGGTGGTAAAGAATCTTGCACAAATATGCCACTGGTTAGAACAGCATTTTAACATATACCTCAACTGCCAGTGATGCCTGGAGAAAGCTTACAAGGTATAAGCAATAACACATCTTCTTCTGGTGGCCCCCAAGCACAACAGGTTTACAGGTCTATGTGCGAAAACCAAGACTGACATTTGTTATCCGTGCTTCAAGTCAGAAAATTTCAGCCACAGAAACAAACTGGAGCACTGATATTAATTAGTGGTAACAGACTAAACAGAGATCATTTCACCTGCCTTTAAAGCCCAGCTGCAATTCCTTCTAAGATGTTTTAGTGAAGGGTGTTATAGAAAAGCAAAGCATTATTGTATTTTACCTGAAATAAATCGCTCTCTTGCTATGAAATCCTTGGTTACATTAAGCAACACCTATCTTCACTGGTGCAGACTAGGACTTTGTGAAAGGAAAGTTAACAGCTTCTGCCACTCAGTGCACAAATTTCCCTTTCATCTTGCAGCTTCTGAAACCCTCTCTCTCAAAGCAGAGATCCTACATGGTCATTTTAACATGCCATTTCTCACTAAGCCATAATTCTCACTCCATCCTCAGAGCAAACCATTGGGTCTTCATTTCTGCATCTGTTCTGCTACGTGACCTTTGTCACCATGCCAAACCATTCTACACAGACACCATGATCTCCTTACTGCTGTGGCAGTGAGGAATCAACTTACTGTTAGGTTTGCAAAAAGCAAGTGCCTTGTATGGTATTGTATGGGATGTACTATCAAGAAATGGCAAGTACCACAAATGAAGAAGGGAATCCTGCCTCTAGAATTTCAGCAACAAGAAATGTTGATGTCCAGCCTATCAACATCACTTGCATCTACACAAACAGAGGAGGTCTGAGCATATTCCATAACTATGTCGTAACTATTATTTCAGCTCAGAAATTCAGTTTGGATGACCAAATCCAACAGGAAAAGTTCTAGTCAGATCACAGGTTCATCTAGCTACAAAATGCACCTACAAATTAGCAGCTCACTTGTCACCCAAGGAAAGATAGACAGATCAGTAAATAGATTCACTGCCCATAGCAATGAACAGGTGAAAACATCCCCAGGGATGCCTTAGGTACTAATTTTAACAGTCACTAGGGACAGGAAAA
>VXAV01008370.1:235922-250845 GCA_013399715.1 Alectura lathami | reverse complement strand
ATGAGACTAAGACATTATAATACTGTCAGTGCTGAAGTGTGATCCAGTCCTTCAGTTAGGAGACAGCAGCCTGGAGAAATATCTTACTATATTTTCCTATGTCTCTTTGGGTAAATCATTTAGAACCAGGCCCATAAAGATACAGAGCCAATTAATTCCCCACTGAAACATGTGGCAAGTTAGACATTAAAATAGATGCACAGCATTTCAAGATCTCTGTGGATCTCAGCCAGTTCATTTTTAAAATGGAAGAATCCAAAAGCTGTGGATAACAGGAACAAAAATACATGAATAAATGAATAAAAGACATTCACAACCCAGGGTACACCTGGATTCCCATTACCAAAAGCAAAGATATCCTATTCACAGGAGGCAGAAGTGAAGCCAAGAGCAAGTGACTTGCCATCACAGTTGAGGTCTAGAAAACCCCATTACCATGGAAAACACAGTAGTCTCCTGCTTCTCTGTCAGGTTCTTGTCAGACATCACACCTCTGTAATTAATGATTTCTCTTCTACTTCTTTGTCTATAAAAAGCAAAAAGTGGAAATTGTCCCTACTCTCAGAACAAAAGAAATACAAACCTCCCCTCACCTTTCATCCAGAATACCACCACTACTCAAAGACATGCTAGCTCTACCCTATGACATGGTAACAATTTCTATAGCACACAGTCTTCTCAGTCTGGTAAGTAAGCCAAGAAATGAGAATTATGTAGCTATAGATGCCACAATCCCATAAATTTTAGGGTTGCTGCAAAAAGAAATGGGCAAGGTAAAGGACCAGTACAAGAAACACTGCTGACTCAGGTTTGGTGGCATGCTTTGCAGAGTCTGGGGCAATTGGATCATTTCATTACATTTCCCTTTTTCATTATAATTGCACTTCCTGAAAATGGGCTGTGCTTGCTGTTCTCCAAGCTTCTATCACAGTGAGACATCCACAAACTGAGGAAAATAGGCAATGCATCTGACAGGAACAAAAGAAAGTGTTAGCATTTCCATTTTCTGCTCATTATGTGGGCAGCCTGTTTGGGCTGATGATGAGAAGACAGTATGGATGGAATATGTTACTTTGCTGTGTTACAAGATTTGTTCCATATGTGCCCAATTGAAACTTTAATACTCACCAACCTCCTAACAATTTAGGTTACTTTTCTCTTTTACCTGCTGCACTTCGTTTGAAAGATGTTGTATATGAGGACAATGGATAGAGCCTCTGATGAGGTAGTAAAAGGCATATCTAGAAGCTTTGCTCAGTATCAGATTTTGTGCAATACAGACATGAGAGTGCCACACTGGTTAGGAACTTGCTCTGGTTTTATCTAGACAGTTTATATACAAAGCACAAGGCATCTCTTAGTCTGCAGTTTTCTTGTTTTACATTAAAGCTTTGCATTTCACTCCATTAGCAGCCTAGTCTTTTTACTTAGCACCATGCAAATGTTTCCAGAACACTAAAATTAAAGCCTGAAATTGTGTGAAAATCTCCAGCTCCTGTTCCTATTCACACCTACCAACACATATACCTCTAGTTGCTAGAATTGGCAGAACTCACCATTAGGTTATTAGCCCTCTAGAAAAGCAGAAAGTAGAAATTACCTTTGCTGTCAGCTTTACATTCAAGGCTTTGAACACAGCAGAAATATATACAAGTGTTATCTGGCCTTCTGCCCCAACCAACAGTAGGTCCTCTGACTGAAAAAGTGGTTTCTCTGAAGTCATGGCAAAGAAAAGTCTGGCTCTCTATCACCAGGCACTACTAATAAACTTTAGAAAACATCACCATTTAAATTCTTCTGTTCTTTAAGAACTAAGAAATAGAAATAAAACCCCTTTCAAAACACTGTGTAGCAGTAAGCTACTATAAATTTTGAATAGTGATTTGCAAAGCACTAAACACTTTTCCAAGTGCCAACAACTACACCACAGTCTCATCGCCCAAAGGTTTCCTGGGCATTTCTTTTTTTGTTCCATGAACAGTTTTTTTTTTTCATTCCATGTTTATACAGTTCTTGGCACAGTGGGATCTAGCTGAGGAACAAGGGTTTGCAGGTCCTACTGCAATACAAACAGCAANCATTATAATTGCCATAATGTTCCCTAGTGCCTGCCACTTTGCACTCTAATGATACTTCTCAAGTGATCAAAGGCACAAAGCTAAGTAAGCCCTCTGGGGAAAGGAATATATTTCTCAGNATTTATTGAACTTGTAAATATAGTCTGTTCTGCACAGACCTTTCAGCACCAGAGCTAACCTGGGATTCAATATCTGAAGAACAGTCCCACTGGAGCATCAGTATTTTATCTAACACAGCATCTTACCCTTCAGCTGCAAGCAGTCCTTCATGGGAGAAAACTCCCAAATAAGTTCAAACTACTTTTGATTTTCTTTTTTTTNCTCAAGTGATCAAAGGCACAAAGCTAAGTAAGCCCTCTGGGGAAAGGAATATATTTCTCAGCTTCCTGCACCACACCTTTTAGTCCCCTGTTGTCTTTTATTATTGAAATCAGCTGTTAGAACAGCCTATGCTGCTCGGAACAGCATCTCACACAGTGGCATGCAATTATTATTATTATTTTTAAACTGTTCAGTGAAAAGTGAGAGTAAAAACTTATAAAGCAAAAATGTTGCAGCTCGCATCTTCCTAACACATGCTTGTGAGGATGTATGCATTTCCACCTGCTTCTGAGCCACAGAGACACACTCCTGCAGCTTCATTAAATGGCATGCATTGCATACGTGTGCATGAGTCTTGTGTACATGTGTTTGTATAAAAACAAGGAATGGGAAGCAGAAACACACAGTGGCAGAGTGCTGTGATTTCAACGTCAGCATACTGTACTGGATGTCACTGCATCTTTCCCTGCCATTTTAGTGGTCTGTAAAGGGACATTGACAAACGATGGTATCAAGATGAACCCCTCCCTTCTCACTGCAGTTAATTCACACTGAGAAGGCTGTCCAACTCATCCACATGAAGCTGTTGAGCTAAAGCAAGTGCCCAGTTCTCAACACCGACAAATCAATATACCTTCATCCATTTTAAGTGAGATGCACACACTCACTCCAAAGAGTACAAACTGAACATGCCTCTCCCACAGTTTAACCAACAGGCCCCCAGCTGAAATCTAACCTAACTGGGTTTACAGATTATTTTAGAAGTTTAGCCACAGTTTGACATTTCTTTCTGTAAGGAGAGAAATGTATGGAACAATGTCATGGAAATCTCCCACAGAGCTGCAAATATGTTTGGACTGAGGCAGAGGAGGAACTCTATCAAAGGAAGTAGGCAAAAATACTCAACAAAACCCAAGCACAACAACAACAAACACCTACACACTTTCAAAAGCCCCATATCACTGTTCTTTACTGGTTAAAAAGCATTCAGTGTACTCATCATTTGATATAGGCATAGTCAATTTTATTCTGACTAATGCTTTGAAAATTTTGAGGTGTGAGAGTTAGGCAAATATACTGCTCACATTCCATTAAAAAAGAGCCTAAGGAGGTTAGTTTTAAAACACTGATTATTTTCTCCTTTGGAAACTGGGGAACAGATGAACAACAGAAAATTATGTAACAACATAGCACTAGTGATGGTTCACGATGAAACTAAAAAGATTTATATTTCATGTATGGTTCCGGTATATCTTCATTTGTCAAACCGATCACAAACGTCAATATATCAGAAAAGCTAGAGGGATCCCTGCAAGTATAAACTCAAAGCTGTAGGCCCTTTGACCCCAAGCACTTTGCATTTCCAGAGTTCCTAACAATAAATACAGGGTGTGACAGCATTAGAGAGCTTTGTAGCTTGCCTATGGACACTGTCATGGCAATACGTAAGACGAAGACATTATTCAGCATCTGAGAGAAGAATTATTAGCTTAAAGGAAAGGCGGGAAAAAAAAAAAAATTAGACCAAAATGCACTTTAGCAGAATTAGGTAAGGGAGAGAACCCAGGGCACTCTGCAATCATAGGCTGGTAGCCATCATTAATCATGAGAGCAGAAACACAGCGCAGAAGATGAATTGTTCATGAAACCAAAGCTCGGCCAAAATGTTAAATAATACATAACTACAGCCCACTCAGTACCAAACCAGCACAAGATGTGGATGATTCTATAGGCTATCTGCAAGAAGATAAAAGATAATGATGCCCCACTGGAGACTTCTGAAAATTAACGAGGCTGTGAGTATTCCCATGGCTGAGGGTCTTTTTTTATTATTTATTTTTTTCCTAATTTTACAAGATGGATTGCAAGTGTGCTTGAACAAAACGCAGTGTTATGCTCTGCAGGCTTATATACATTGCTGTGAGATGTAAAGAGATAAGCCAGGTTGTAACCATGAAACTCTAATCAAAATGGGACAATGTATTTTAACGCTTGTGCGCATTTGCACTGCATTATAAGTCTCCATAGTATTTCACTACAGGCCTTTGCTGCTGTTTTCTCTCTTATATTTCTGTGTGATTCATTATAAACCCAACAAACTATCAAAAAAAAAAAAAAAGCAATTTTCTTTAGTCTGTTTTTTCACAGCAGCTTACAACTGCCATTACTTTTCTGCCAACTTTTTCCTTTTATCTTTTGTTAACTGTGCCCCCTTCCTTTTTTTTTGTGGTAATTTCAATTAAACTGAAATCACCTGGGTTTCTTGTTCTCCATGTTGTTTCCTTATTTATGCATCACCGCTGATAACATTTCTAAAACAGCTCTACAAGCAGAGCTTCTTCTGCTTGTATGTACTTTATACAAATGAGTCTTTGCAAATGATGCTCTGAGGTTGCTAAAGGACACCATGCATGAGAACAACAGAAAAAAAGCAAGCAACATTAAAATACAGACCACATCCCACCCCCCCCCACAGCTTGCCATCATACCTCACACCTGAGCTAAGAGGTTCATTTGGTGTGGCATGTCAAACACTTCACTAGAGAAGGCCAATAAGGATGTCAACTATTATGTGCAAAGGAGCCCACACAAAAATTTACTGATACTCCAAAAGCTCATTTCACATAAGCCATTCATCGACAATCAACTGATAACAACCTTTAGTCATTACAGTTCTGTCCTAGATTTGAACAAGCAGCTGCTTCAAATCAGACATTAAATCCACTTTCCAGCAAACAGATCAATTTGAGGTCTACTGCTGAAGATGTACAGGACTAACACACACCTTATACTGTCAGCATTTTCTAGAAGAGATTCAAAATAATAACTGTAGTGAAGACTGCTTTACAACAATGATCCTGAAAAATACAGTAAGACACACTTATTTATATCCTTCAGAAACTGACACAATTATAACTCATTCAGTTGTTGTTCCTGGTATGCCAAGTCTTTACAGAATTATCATTTGAGAATGGACCAACTTTTGCCCTGAACATAAAGAATTTTATAACAAGTAAAAAGCCTTACCAAAAAGAAGCAGCAGTGTTGAAACCAGCCTTGTAACAGCCCTCTGAGGACTGCAGCTGTTTCTCTCCCAAATTTAACGGCATAGCTAACACAAAGGCATGCTGGGTAAATTGTATCAGTTCTGTTAATGATTCCAATTAGGTCAGTGATGGATCCTCCAGTGAGGATTTTCACTGTCAGACAGCTTTTTAAGGTTGGAGTTCATTTTTGGGGGGACTAGGGGTTTAAACAACTTATTTTAGTGTTAGGAACTTTTACACTGTGTTCCTATCCCAAGAGTAAAGCTACAAATTCCAGACTTGCCTCTGGCTGCCTCCTGATGGATGTAAATTTACCTCATAAGTTACAGCCTCTGTGAATATCTTGTTTGATCTTTTGCAGTAGCCTAATTGCTCAATAAGGCATGGAGGAAAAGGACTAACCCTGCCACGCTCCTCCTCTGTGCTAGGCAGATGTAGATCACAAAGCACCCCACAACATGTCCCTGCACAGCATGCCAGGGGAGCGAGGAAAGATGCAGCGGGAGGGCTGTGGAGCACATGAGCTTTGAAGTCAGGGGCAACAGTAATTGTAGGCACTTAGGAAGATGGCAAGAATATCACAGAGGTGGGTGAGGGGACATCTTACCAAAATCTGCAAAAACACAAGATTTATTACCCAAGGTCTGTAGGCTTGCTTCCCCTCAAAAGTCACAAAGCATGAATAGAGTAGAAATCCACTTTTTAAAAAAATATATTATTTAAATGTCCTTGAGTATTCAAATCATCTGGATGTGGCTAGCAGATATGGCATACGACCCAGAGGAAATCCATAAACTCTGGAATAAGAGTTGGAGGGCAAAAAATTCCATCTGGCTAAGGGCTCGTAAAACACCACTGGAAACCTAGAGTTAGGCAACTGGATGTCATACAAATTGCCTTGGAGAAACAGTGTGTCTCACCACGTAGAGACATGAGTTTTGGTCTTGTCTGCAAGTTATGTCTCAATCTGAAGGCAACACTTTACTGGGCTACACATGGACCACAGGAATCTGGACTAAGAAGTCAAAGGCAGCAGTAGCATCCCTTGTTAGCTGCTGCCAGCAAAACCAGCACTTCGTTCTACATGCAGTCACGTACATATTTTACGTGTACTTGTGACCTTTCTTTTTCTCTTTTTCTTTTTCTTTTTCTTTTTCTTTTTCTTTTTCTTTTTCTTTTTCTTTTCCTTTTCCTTTTCCTTTTTCTTTTTTTCCATTGGCAATAGAGTCAAATCTAAAAAATCTAATGAGAAAAGTTTAAAAGTTGGAGCAGGATTGTTCAGTTAGATGTGAAAATGACAAATGGAGAAAAAGTGATTTTTTACTGACAGTTCAAAAAATTACCATATTTACTCAGTTCAGCAGAGCAAACAATGGCAAAAAGAGGACCAGATCCTCTGCCAGAGCTCCATTCCACTGACTACAACATGCTTTAGCATAATAGTGTAGCTGGACTCTGACGGGTTGCAGCCACATTACACCACCAAGGATCATTACCAGGAGAGAGACTCAAACACTGATCAGTTTAACAGCATTAGCTTCATATTACATAGATTTTGCTCTTGTCAACATGCCTTCAAACATACAAAGCTGCTGAAAACCAGTACGGTACACCCTGCAACAGAGTATTTATAGACTTACAAAATGCATCAGACGTTAAGACAGGTGAGTTATACTGATAAATATGTTGACCAAAATTAAAGTGACACCAGTAATATATGTGAAAGAAAAGCTGCTTGCTGGGTTGGAAAAATAGCCGGAAAGGCAGAGGGGAATTACTGTGCAAGAGAGATGGCACAAGGCCAACTGTCTCTGGGTAATACCCTACTAGATACTTGCAGACTTGGTAGGTACTTGGAGGAGTGACACAGACCTCCCATCTCTCCCCAGTCACAACACCTGGCAAACAGGTTTTGTTCTAAAACAAAATGTTTTTGTTTTAAAACATTTCAGCTTTTCCATACACTAATCAATTTCTGGTCTAAACTGTTCTCTGAATTTAATCTAAAACCAAAAGAAGCTTGATCTCCCCAATATTCAACTATCTGTGACTTTATTATTCATCAGTAAAAAACAATCACTTTGTTTTTTACCAAGAAACCTAAAGGAGAGGAATGACACTGCATATGGATTGCATCAAGAAATAAGAACAGAGGGAGAGACAAAAGCCATGTATAAATAGGCACAATGTAGCCATCAGTTCAGATTATAGCAAGAAAAATTGTTCACACTAAATAACATACAAGGACTTGCTAGGAAAAGCAAAAGGTACATAACGCAAAGAATGAATCAGAGATAACAGAATCATATTGAGAATTAAATTCAATTTGCATGAAGTATTGAAACATCCCTCACTGGGATAGGTTTTCATAGTGATGGTCAGCTGACACTTACACTGCCAAGGGCACAGCTGCAAAAAATAGTAATTAGTTGTAATTGATGGTTCCCCTTCACCCTAAAAAATATAATAATTAGGTTAACTATTTGAATTTTACCTTTCTAGACTTTTCCTGCTGTCCTTCAGTGGATGGTGCCAATGATAGCAGAATCTGACTTTGTTTCTAGAAGCAGTTTGCGTCAGCACTTAAATCTTTAGCTGTATTTGGACCTTATGGAGCATTGAGGATGTTCAGTGCTGGCATGGAAAGGCTGCAAAGGACACGTGACTGCACAGCATTTTGTCATACCAGACACTGCCAAAGCCGCAGCGGAGTGTTGTGGGGACAGATGCACACGGTACTTTTAGCTGAAAATGTGGCTTGTTCATCATTCCCTGAAACTCCCACAGGCTCCTGAGGTTTAACTGTGTCCTTGGCCCACATTTCCCTTCCTATAGTTAAAACACCTCATTTGTGTCTGGCATTCTCAGATGGCCAGTACTTGTATGTGAACACTGCCTTCAGGACCCCGGGGTCACCTCACACTTTCTGTTCTGTGGGCACACAGTGGGACTGGTCACCTCGTTTTCCTGGGGAAGCCCATGAGGCACCAAGAACCTTCTGGAAGAGGGCAGGTGGCTCCCTCCGGGCCGAGAGGAGGTGCCAGCGGCCGCGGGAGCCGGCTGTGGCGGGCGGCAGCACCTTTCCCGCCTCTGGGGCCAGGCCCGTACCTCAGCCGGCCACGCCTGAGGAAAGCGGCGGCACTCGCTGACAGAGCTCGCTGCCTGACACGTGGCAGAGGGGTGTGTGAAATTGGTGTTGAGTCTCTCACTGAGTCTGTACCGCCTGCCAGGGCCATTTATTTCACTTTCTGAGAGAAGTGTCATCTTGCAGCTTATTGTGCTCAGCTACATCACCTGAGGGCCTGAAAATCTCTTCTGAGGCAGATGTGCCTGACAAGGCTGGTCGAGCCAGGCTGAAGCCTGCCTTGGAGCAGTGGTAGGCCTGCCTGATAACTGAGAGGAATCATGCTGGTTACCATTTACCACATCTCTGCCTAGCAGAGACCGCAGCCATGATTTACACTGATGTAAGAGGAACGCCTCTGGACTGTGCCTGATGTGTTCTGTGCTCCAGCATCCAAATCCTCACTGTGGGGTTCGGGGGTGACAGACTGCATAGGCTGAGGAAGGAGGGGTGACAGCAAGCACAGAGCAGGGATGATCTGATGAGTTGAAGGAAGGGCTGTGGTGACGTCCTTGTAAGTGCTGTGAGCAGCTGATGTGCCAGCCTCTGATTAGCGCTTCCTCAGCCCAGATGGCATGGGGGAGAGCAGATGCTGTGTGATTCCTCATGCTCCTGCAGAGGGTCATCCCTTCTACATGCTGCTGGGTCTGGGGAGAAGAGGTGACCCCGACTGGGGCCTGTTTCACTGCTGGCAGCTGACCAGTGACTGCTCTCTGGATGTGCTCTGCTGACTGGAATTTCAAGCAAAGCAGTACTAATTTGCTTCATCTCCTGATGATTGGTCTCATCACACACACTGCTCTCTTCTCAACTTCCTTCAGGCGTGTTTTACAACATGAAGTCCCAAATATTTTCTGTCCCTTATGTGTTTGTGCACAAACACATCTGTCCAACTAGGCAGATGCTGATTTAGCAGAATAGGGCGAGAACAGAAAAGGGAGCAGAGAAGTGCCCTTGATGCCAGCTGTTGTACCCCAGCTTGTCTTTCTTGGGCCAGAACTCATGGAACAGAAACTGCAAGAGACCCTGAGAGAGATCTAATCCAGTCCCCAGACCCAAGCACAGGATCATCTCCTCCTTGACATGCTTGTGAGTAGTTCGTCCAATGTGTACTTAAAAACCTCTGATGTTCCATTCTCTGCAACATGCTCAGGCAACCAGTTTTAGTGCTTTATTTATCTTTATTGTTGGAAAATGTTTCCCTACATCTGACCTTAAATTCACTTGTGAGAATGATACATTAGTCCTTTTGCCATTCACTGGAGTCATGTGGAAGAGTTCATTTCTTTTATTTTTACAGCGTACTGTAAAATTCTGGTTGTGCTTGTGTGATCAGCCCTCAGAGAGCCTTGCATCCCCAGGCCCAGGGCCACATATACAGGCTGGCTGTGTCCTGACCGGGTGGCACCCACCCCTCCTGTGATCTTGGGTTCCCCTGGGAGGTCATCACGTGGGCAAACACAGTCAAACCTCTCTCGGAGCAGCTCCTGCAGCTGTCACAACACAATGGTGACAAATACAGAACAAGCATTACCTGGGACACCAGGAATGACTGTATCTTGCTCTGTATGTGTCATGCAAAATGGCAGAATTTGCTCCTATGGAAAACAGTCTCTGCTGCATATTATCCAAAAGTCCATGAATTAATCTCATTTTCTTGGTCTGCATATAAAGATGCATCTGTAAATATTGCTCAAGACAGCACTCTTTATTTTCAAAGTAGGAGAGCTGCTAAGATGTATATTTTTTTAAATTTATACATATTGAATATAGCCTCTTTATGAATCTTTGGTATGTGTCATGTTATTGCAAAGTCCAGCAGACTTCACAAACTTATGCAATGTCATTGTGAAATCATTTTTTTAAAGAGTTTTTAAATTGAATAAAAATACTTTATCCTTATGATGGAGGTACATATATTATGGCTACAGTCCTTTTTGCTGAAAGATGATCTCTGAGAAAATCACCGAAAGGTTTGGTAACTGGAAGCATGTTTAATAAATGTATGATAATGCCATAAAAAATAGTTAGCCATGCTAAAATTTAAGTATATTTTATAGGAACTGATGTAGTAATTTATGTAGATACAGCTTTTGGATATCTGTTTTTGTTAATAAATAGTAACAAAAAATCCACTTACATGAGAAGTCGGTTACTTGCAGGAAGAGGTTTCTATTAACCTACATTGAAAGCAGGTCTAAGGCCATACCACTGTGAAAGATCATCAGCTTCAGTACAGTGCTCCTTGTCTGCTCTCATGTCATCATGTAGTGGGAGAAGAAAGGCAGTGATATTTTCTGACCTACTCAAAGGGTGTGTTGACCTGGCATGTGTTGATGAGCAGGACTTTGGAAGACTGCATGAAAGTGTCCCAATAAATGTGTATTGTTTAAAGAAAAGTTACTTTAAGAACATGTAAGAAACTTCAGATCCCATATGCCAAGGAATAATCTGCTCTTAATTTAAAAAAAGTTGTGCTTATTGCCAGGAAATTTATGAACCATTAAAAATTAAAGCTCACCTGTCACGTTAATTTTCTTCCTTAATTTGGCTACCTCTAAACTGAAGAACTTCTAACCTTTCTTTGAATACTGCAGCTCATCAGCCTGTGAAATAATTATGCTGGATTTTCTGGAATGTCAAAAGCACGTTTTTTCTTGAACCACAAGTAATGAATACGTACACATACTTGTAAACATCTCTGTGCTGCGGCTAGTATTTGCAGTTGGATGCGTAGTTTGGGGGAATAAAAAAAAAAAACCTCTTCAAATATAGTGTTGAAATTGCTTCTAAAATTTTTTCGAAATTAGTTTTCATTTGTGTTTTTGTGAAGCTCAGCTAGAAGTTAGGACAATGCACAGCCCAATGGCTTCACTCTGTGGAAGTGGGAGGAATGCAACAAAAGCAAAACAATATTCAAAGACTGTTCGCAGGGGCTGAACTCTCCAGCAGAGTTCTAAAGGCCCATGTAAGGCCTTTAAAAATGGCTTGAAATGGGTTTGAATAGCACCTATGTCTCTTTCTGGCTGTTGGTGAAGTAGTAAATACACATAAAATCACATTCAACTACGCAATCATGAATAACTGTAATTATTACTGGTAGAAAGCCCATTGTAAATCTGTAGATGTCATTTGCCTGTTTAAATCTACACTTACCTGGTTGCCTCTGGGTACATTTCACCCAGAAAAGGAATTGTGAATAACTACAAATATTTATTCTGGAATCCCACATTTAAGACCGGCACCCATCCAAGCAGAGAGGAACAACACTACCATTTGACAGAGTGTTACAGCCTAAAATTTTGTGAATACTCATTCTGCCAAAGATGCTTGGTAGAAATTGCACGTGTGTGAGTAACACTGAAAGAGAAAGACATCTGAAGAACTGTATAAAATCTGCAGTGAAGCAAGGTCATGTTAATCAGTTAATCACTTTCCTCTATTTACTATTATCATGGTTTATACAATTTCTGATACTCAACCTTTCAGTACAGTAACAGTCACCAGTGCTGGACTGGACCATGACTATTCAGTGCACAGGAAAGTGGTGCACATGAAAAGGCAGATGTGTGCATGCATACACAAACAATTTCCCATTAAAATCAATATTGGATTCCCTGTTATTAAATCTGAGTATCAAAATACACGCAAGACACATTTCTGTAATTCCAAGCTGCAAAATTTTTCACAGAGTGCAATGAAACCACTAGGAATATCACTAGTATTGATTAATGCAATATGACTGAGGGCAGAAATTAAACTGGGGATAGGGGTCTCCATTAAAAATGTTTATTGCTAAGCGCTCGTGTATCACTTCAGTTCCTCTGCAGATTTCAAATAAACCCCAACAACATTAGAACCTTCTTCAGGGAGAAAGAAAGTCATTTAGCTGACGTACTCATCAGAGAAATTTTGCTTCCTTTCTTTATTCCAATCTTATTTAGGGTGCTAAGAGTGCTAATAAAACCTGATAGAAGTACCAGTTTGGGAAAATAGTTAAACACGTGCTTAACACAAAGCAACACTTTAAAAAAAAAATTATGCTTTTTCAGTTCAGGATTCAGTAGCCTGAATCTCAGAGTGGGAAAATCATCCCCGTTATATCAAGTTGGATACATCAGAACTGCTCCCCCCACCCCCTGTATTATTCTCAGCCACCAAATTCATTAACCTTTCCAGCACTTTCACCAGGCAGTAATCAATTCCAATAACAAACAACAGAGAAGGTATTGATACCATCTACACAGCCTGTCACTTCCTCCAAGTGTCAGCCTTATAATAACACCTGCTGTTTGCCTATGTTTCTACTCAAAGCCAGAGGGAGGGACAGGAATCAGGAAGAATTCTTGCAACATTTAGTCTGAACACCTGTGAGCTCTGGGACCCACCTAGATCTGCTTGCCTCTGTGGATATCTACAGCTGCTCCAAGGTCACCCACTTTTATATCCAGGCTCATATAAAAGAAGTAACTCAGATGCGAACCTAAAATTTTGCAGCATTGAAACATCTGGAGAACTAAGGCTGGACTTCACTTTTTCAAAATCAAAATACAGTTACTGATTTTTTTTTTTTTTTTTTCTGAGAATTATTGAGTTGTGTCAGCCTTATAATAACACCTGCTGTTTGCCTATGTTTCTACTCAAAGCCAGAGGGAGGGACAGGAATCAGGAAGAATTCTTGCAACATTTAGTCTGAACACCTGTGAGCTCTGGATTGGTTTCTGCTTGCTCCTNCTTGCTCCTTAGAGTTCAGTTGAGTCCTGTTACTCTAAACACGTGCATTAACTTCTGTTTAATGATATCTAATTTCTTTTGGTGTTTTGTCTAAGGTTTGTTCTAAAGCCGGTATCACACTTACTGGGAATCCTCAGCTGTGAAGAACATGGACTTGTTCTCTCATCATCAGTGAGACCACATTGCTGAAGTGGCACACTAGAATGGCAGTGTATCCAGCTGTCAGCAAAAAAATACCTTGTGTTTTATCCTTGTACTCCAGCTTCACCACAGCACCTGAACTTACATCAAAGCATCCTTCAGGAGCTCCTCACCTGGCCTCAAGGCCCACGAGCACAGCCCACAGGTCTTGATCAAGGGCAGGCAGAGCAACCAAGAAGTATGTGCTGCTCCATTCTCCAGAGTGACCATCCACACAGATAAATCAGGAAAAAAAGTCTGTTATCTCCACTTCATAGCTGATGAGCTCTCCAACAAATAAAAAATAAGCGAAGTAGAACTGTGATTTACATATGTATTTCTTCAGTCCAAAGCCAGTAATATTAATCACAATCCCAGTCTTACTTTCAAAGTTTTAACACACATATGCACATACACATAAACAGGGTAAAATAACTTTTTTTTTTTTTTTGTTTTTGAGTAATTTTTCACATCCCTGAACACAATAATCTGCTCAACATGTCTTTATTTGTTAATGTGTTAATACACTCAGGGCATTGGTGCCAGGATGGTTAGCCCAGGGATACTGCCTGATGCTTGTGCACAAGCCCCCATTGCTTGTAGCAAGTATGGCAGTGGGAAGAATAGCTAAAAGGCTGGAAAAACACCAAAGGAAGCAAAGTATGTGAGAGTGAATGAGAGCAAGAGAAAAATCTAGTCAGGCCAGAATACTCTGCTTGCCAAAAACAAGCTAAGAGATCTATTTCCAAGAGAAATGAGTCAAACCAGGGAAACAAAAATAATAATGCTGTGCAACTTCAAGCAGCAGCTGCTATCTGAGAGAAAACATGAGATGAGTTAGAAGACACAGAAGATTAGTCTTTTTTTGGTTTTCAGATGATTATGTTTGTGAAGCTTTTGGCTGAAAAATGTTTGACCTAATCACATCTGTTTTGACAACTTAAATAAAAGGCTCAGCAGCTGTAGCTGGCAAAAGGATCCCAAAATCTGCAGACACCATTCCAATATTTGGGCTCTTGTCTGAACAATCTAGGGATAACATAAACTCCATACCCTAAGCGTCTACGCAGCACATAACCACTTACAGACTAATGCTGCAACCTCCCTGCAAACAAGTCTGCTTCTAAATTCAGCTGTTCCTTGGCTTAGCCTCTGGAAATGGAAACCCATTACTTTAACAAATGTAAATTTATATCATATTCTTGCAAACAACAAACTGAAGCCTTTTTGTCTACACCCAAATACAAAGGCAAACAATGGTTGCTGAAGAGATGTGAGTGCTGACAATTTAGAAGACAATGTAGAAAGTCTCGCAAGTAAGGTAAAGCCAGACTGGCTGAGCCTTCAGTGAATACAGAAAAGACAGCTTGTAGAAGGTTCAAATACCATACAGAAATTTTCTTATTACTACACAAATATGCAAATAACTAGGGAAAAAA
>VXAV01008370.1:214610-227391 GCA_013399715.1 Alectura lathami | reverse complement strand
TAAAAAAATACAACTAAAAAAAAAAAAAAAAAAGGAAAACATGTACCTTTCATTTAAACAGATTGGATTCATCTGAATAGACTGAAATAACCTAACTTTAGGTACTAAATGGAGCAGTCTATGCTAAATGCATTTTCATCTTGTTTTTCCTCTGTACTCAGTAAGACGTAGAGACCTGCCTACTTTTTGGAAAGGTCTGGTTCCCTCCACCAAATGTAGAGGGACTTCTCTCTACCCACAGTAAAATCTGATGTTAGAGCTAAGGTAACCTGCTCTCACACCTCTCCTGTTCATTTGACTGCTCTGGTACTTGTCTGGCCTCACTGTTTCAGGTGAAACCCCTAGAAACCAAATCCTAGAACCCCTAGAAAACAAATCCTGCCCGCCAAAAATTGAACTCATTCCTGTCACCTTGAACTCCATGAATAGGCTCATACCATTGCAGGACTGATCAGGACAAATGCAGAGCAAGGCTAACAGAACACCTGGAAACACAGCTGGAGGTGTGGGGAGTAAGCAGCTCCCACAGCTTACTCTAGTAATCAGAAAAAAATGGCACCTCCTTAAGTGACTTGAGTCCGGGCTTTCCAAATTTATGGTACCTGCGACAGAAATCCTTTCTGCCCATTCCTCTCTCCTCAACGGAGGCAGTGGTTCATCCTCCTGCTTAAAAGGATGCTCATCAATTCTGCTTGTCAAAGGAAGTCATCATCAGATGCCCCCTGAATCTTTAATGATCTCCATGAGACATCTCCTAATATTATGGGAACTAACACACACAACTGGCTGAAACAGTCCTCATGGTATATATGTTGTTAACATGAATTAATTAAACAGTATTAATAATACTTTGCACTTTAACAGAGTCCATTCTTCAAGGATCTCAAAGCATGTCAAAAATGTAAATTGATTAAGCCTCCTGAGGTCATTAAAGATGTAAATAAACATGTTTGTCAGCTAAGACAATCTATGCTAGTTAATTTATTTCTTGTGTTTGGAAGGAACTTTTATAACTGATCTATAAATCTCAAAAAATAAATGTTTGTTATTGAAACACTGACAACTCCTTAATCTCGGTGCAACCAACAATTATTTTTGTAATTTATTTTCACGAAGAGTTGAGAAGCAATGACCAATTCCTCTTACGAATTATGCTATAGGCAGAAATAGCTGAATTAAAACAACAACAACAAAAATAAATTAATCCCTTGAACACCAACTAATTGTTCCTCAATTAGTTTATAATGAACGACTCTTGATGCATGCAATGGGGATTTAAGTTCTGGTCTAACCTCCCTCTGGAACTTGCATACTTAATAATTCTCTGAAAGACAACACATACCCTATATTCTTATCTCCAGAACTGCCAGTTTTCTTTTTGGGATCAACTTGAATAATATTACTTAAAAATATTTTACTATAAGCACACATTTAAATGTTGAGTGTAAAAAGCTTAAATCCTGAGTCTAAATACTCACATCAACTTAAAGACTTATTAAACCTGTTCTGTTAGGCTAGAGTATATTTACACATAAATGATGTGTATTGATGCACACATTGACACCTGACCCAGTACTAGGAAAAACAAACAGCTGGCTTCACTGGCTGCCACCTCGGTGTTTCCCTTCATCATTTTAATTAAAACTAATTTGATTTTTAAAATTCATATAGGGTGAATGAAGATGTATAAAAACTTATGCTATGGCATCAGTCCTCGGGTTCAAGACAACCACAACTGCTATGGAACACCAGGCTGCAGCCAGGCAGCAGCCATTTCATGCTCCCCTGCTCTCTAAGACTACAAAAGGCCACTGCAGGCCTTTATACATCACAGAGTATCTTACGGTTTCTTTGAGTTACAGCTGCATAAAATACCTGCCAGAACCTTCCCTGTGCTGCTACCAAGATTAAAGCCACATTTAGAGACTTAGATTTGGGTACCTCTAATTATTACTATATAACTGGTTTGAAAGCACTGAGGGCCTCTTTTTACCACTAGACAAAGGAGAAGGTTTCAGGAGATACAAAGGTCTCACAGCTAAAATGGTCCTTAACTTGGAGGCTGTCAGAGCACAAGAGAAGTGAAGGCAGACCTTCTGCTTGTTCTTAGACAGCACTGGGATCTTGCCTTCACAGAGCATCTCCTAATGCTCAGAGGTGGGAAGGTAAACGTGGCACATTTCAGTCTGGATTTTTCAAGACCTCTGTCTAGAATGGACTTGTTCCTGCTTAATGCTCCTGGAACATCAAATTAAATCAAGCCCCAGCTACCCTATCTGATCTTACGGACACTGCATCAAAGCACAAAATGTGGAACAGCTACATTAGTCGTAAGTTCTCTCCTAATCATCTCATTATTCTCTTTATAATTTAAGACAATCTGGGACACAAATTTAGTTGCATGAATGTTTTCAGACAGCTAGTGTCTCGATAATGTTTCACAAGTGGCATAGCTCATAGCTGTTTTTCAGTCTATTTTCTGATACAGAAAAGCAAGTTACTCAACTTACTTTTTATAACAAGTCTAGCAATATGCTACTCTTCACAAAAACCTATTTCTGTTGAATGTGTGGTTCACTCCCTTAGACACTTTAAATAGATTTTTATTCTTATTGTCACTGGAAATGAGAGTAAACAGCCCTGCAGTTTCAAAAGGGAAGACAGTTCAGAGTTGAGGAGAGAAAACACTTACATGGTTCTTCAACTGAGTCCTATATTTTGTTTAGCTTGTATCTGTGCTACAGCCCATTTAGCTTTGAAAAAGCTCATCTTCTGATCTCTCTGCCTTTCTCAGTACACACCTTGATCCTGTATCAACACATAGAGGGACCTTTCATCTAACTAACAGAATCCAGGATGAGAGCAGACATGGATGTGTAAAGTACCAAAGGCAACTTCAGTGTGCTTACATAGTGCTAAACGTTGCTTAGCGACACAAAGCTCTTTAGCATAAAGATATGCCAAAATCATTCAAACTGAATTCACCTCACACACTGCTAAAAGGAAGGGCAGACAGCCCTTCAGGAGCACAGGGTTCTTCAAACTTTCCTTGCAGTGCTCTTTTTTTCTTTACTTTCTCTGAGACAGTGTCCATGCTCCAAGCTCACTTGGAGAGAGGTTCTCCATTTGCAATTCATCTAAAAAAAATATGACAAAATTCTGTCTCCATCACTATTCCAACTGAGATTTGTGAGAAGATGCATAAACCATGAATTGCCTGCTGTCAGGCCATTTCTGACTAACTTACCACAGTTATTCCTGTGCTAGAATGAAATCTAACAATCTCACAGTTCATACACTACAGCGCTGGTACACTTTTTCATTAGCTTGCTCCAATGAAGCCTCCAACTAACCTAAAATTCAGACACCTTGTGTTAGAGCTTCATGTAGGAATGCATATTGTCTGATGACTTTAAGGAGATTTCTCTAACAGTATGTCCTCATGTAAAGAAAGTAATGCCCATACAGACCCAGTACATGCTGCAGTCTGCAGTTATGTTGTGGACAATCTCTTTGTGTGGAATATTTGAGCAATTTACTTCAGAGTATGGGGGTCTCAGAAGCTGGTACTTTTTTCTTAGACTTCTCATCAGCACTACCGCCACTGTGCCCCTCTACTGCACATACATTTTTGGCAACTAGCTCTTTACAGTGATGCAATAACGTGGTAGGTTCTCAGTCAGATTTTAAGGGACCCTGCAAATTAAGAAATTTTAAAATAAGAAATGTATAAATTATTTTAATCTTTTAAAATACAATATNTGAACCATATCTGTGTATTATTAAAAGATATTAGTCTAACAACATATTAATGTGGCATCAGTGGGGGACACCCAATTACAATGTTTCATAAAACTTCCTTCATCACTTGCTGCGCGTGGCTAATGAACAAGGACAGGAACTTTCTGAGAAAGAGAGGAGAAGATAATCATTTTATGATTCTGGCCCTCAGCAGCTGTGGTCATCTGTGAAATTACCTTTTCTGTAAGCAGAAAATTCTCACTTTCAATATTTAACAGAAGAGTAATGGGAAATGGAGAATGCTTCCTTTGCGAATCAGGATAGTAGTATTTAAAACGAAATCATTAATAAAGGATCAATGATATATAGAGGCCCAACTTCATTCCAGAAAGCATGAATACTTTATTGACTGTTAGATTTTTAAAAGAATCCTGGCTGTATTTTGCACATTATTCACAAAATCTTTTGCTCCATAATTTGTATGATTCCTATACAGAAACTGGAAGACAAATATGGATGGTTTAATGGTGTGATATAACACAGGCAGGGACTTTCTCCTCCAAGGTACCTGCTCAGAGCTACTCGCATTAGCAATGGCTGAAAACCATTTCTCTGTTTTTAAGCCAATCTCAATCCATCTTAGGTCTCAGCAAATAAAAGTCTGTAACAATAACTGTATTGCCGAGAACCTTCTCCAGCCTCTGGTTTGCCCTACGAAAAGAAGGCTGAGATCAGACAAGAGCTGGTACTGCCCCTGAGCCAGGCAACAAAAGTTACCAATCTCTGATGTTTTCCATGATACAGTCAAAAAACAAAACAAAAACAAAACAAAACCACCAAACACACAAGCAAACAACCCACCCAAAACCAAACATATCCTCCCTCCTAGATTCTAGTACTAGTATTTTTGTTATATTAAGCTGGTCAGTAAACCACTGAGCTATCTAGTAAATCTACCCATCATGTTATTGCAAGGGCCTACATATCATACGATCTGTTCTTAATACGACACTTTTTCATACACTGGTGGAAGAGGGATTTAGTTTTATGCTAGCAGCTTCATCATCTGAAGGTCATCTCTGGACTTTTTAGCTAAAAGGATATTTGCTAGAAGCAGAAAAAAGTAGCTATAATGGCAGAGCCTCTAAAAAGAAATCAGCTGGTGTGGAGCCATGCATGAATTAATAGAAAATATATTTACCTTATTTTACCCCATTCCAGGAGCAGAAATAATGGTAAAATGCACAGGACTCATGTAATTTATTGGTGTCACTAACTAATCCTTGTCATAACCACTTTCACCATTTACAACTCCTGTTGGCTACAGCGAAAGCCAGTTGGAGCTGGGACTAAAGACATACGGAAAATTTTGTTGGTATGTGGGCAGTAATCCAACAAAAGAAGAGTTTTTTCCATTGCCATATGTGACTATTTTCTCTCCTAGACAGCCATCCATCCCATTAGTCAAATGGTGTAAACAATTTTCTTGACAACAAAAAAAAATCATACATCAATCAAAAAGAAACTGAAACATGTGCCAAATGTATCTCAGTTGAATATGCCTTCTTCTTAACTTTGTTTTAGCTGATGCAACTCTGGCAAAAACTCACATATACTCAAACAACCTGACTGAAGGGGAGACCCATGCTATTGCTGCTGAAGGGCCAGGAAATTTCACCTGGACAAGAATAGCTACACACAAATGTGAGCGGTGTTCTTCTGGCAACGCAGAATTGCGGTGGGGTCAGCTGCCTCATCACGGCACAGCTATTCTATATAAGTCATTTTTACAGATGTACAAATCAAAGAAAGTTTGCCATGTAATTACTGAAGAGAAAGAGGACACAAAGGAAGAAGAAATCTTTTTTAAAGCCTGTAAACTCCTTGTAGGGCTAATCTTCAGAGAAGGGAGGCATCAGAAAACAAATTTGATGAGCAACTTTCTCTGTTCAGACAGAACAGAAATATCATGTGGCACAGATATCCAGTTTAGCCTCCACTTATGTTTAACAGTTAGATAATCATGGATCATAAGTTTAGTTTCAATAACAACTGTAGCAGACATTTTATTGGCAGATTTTGCAGGCTACAGGCTTGTCATTTGTCATTATCATGATTTTCTGGTTTAAATATTGCATCAATTTGTTTCTCTCTCCATTTCCTTCTTTTCTTTTCTATTATTTTTTTTCCAGTTAATGATGTTAGATAAATCTCAGTATTCTATCTTCATCCTGAATTCTCTAATACTATGAGTAGTTACTTTGGCCAGGTTTCTGAACTGAGCAAATCTTCTGACTTAGAGGGCTCACCTGCATCCTCTAAAGCAACCAAGGAGTTGCCTCAGACTTGCTTTGTTTTCTTTGGCCTTCGATGAAGGCAAAATGTGCTGATTGGCAAGTAGAGCATGAGGTGAGGAAACCCACCTACCCACAAACCACCCACACAGTTTGCTGCACACATTACCCTGAAAAAAGATGAGCAGCTGCTGTAAAGCAAGACTGATACACAGACTATTTCTGAAGCACTCATCAGGTGTAAATATATGGTCCACCTGGCTTTTCTTGCATCCCACCTAGTTTTACTTTATTGGTTAAGAGTGATGCAAGACAGAGGGCCTTTCTTGACCCCATGCATGTGTTGCAGCGNTACTTGAGCCAAAATTGTGCAGTTTGACCAGAAGTCATTGTTGTCAATAAAGGCATAGGAATGAAGAGGCAAATGATATTCAAGCTATCAGAGAATGTTTTGGATAAACCACCTAGCTTCTTTGTGGCTCTGTTTTCCACTGTACTGACANNTAAAGCATATCAATAAAATGGTTGTTCCATATTTTTTCCTAGCATCAGTGGCTGCTATGGATTACTTGAGTGGGAAAATTAGAAGTTACTGCTAATACCCACTTAAAAAGTAAACATATTTTTTCTTTAGAAATCTCTCCTTAAACTCACAGCATCATTCCTGTGCTATAGCCTTATGTTTCTCAGTCTGGAGGTGCGTGAGAGCACAGGCAACTGGTTAAATATCAATTAAGTTTTAAACAAAATACCATTACTGTATTTTCCAGTTGTTTGTTCCCTTTAGGAGAAAAGGGGTGGATGCTGTACCACACCAAGAACCAATTTGTGGAAGCTCTGGTATAACATCAACAGCATTTTAATCTTCTCCCGCATGCAAGATTTTGGTAAGTTGTGTTGTAAAGTAACTATTAAAATTAATGCACAACAATATTTCAGAAGTTAACAGTGCGTACAGTGCACTTTAATTTTAACTGTCACTTTGCAAATACTCTTATCAAAAGACCTGACAGTCACAAAAAGATATCGATTGTAAAGTGGATCGGAAAAAATAAGCTAGGCTGACTGGCTCCCTGATGCAGCTCCAAGGCTTGCAAATCAAATTTCTGTACTGAGGAGTCCAACCTTTCCCACAACTGTGTAACTGTAGGTTGATAACTAGAAAGAATATCATTATCTTCTCTTGTTTCTATGACCATACTGCTTCCCAAAGTAAATCTTGTGTTTCTTTTGCTCTTTCAGCACAACATTCACACAGGGCTTTTCTGTGGCTGCAGATGGTCTGCTGGATAAAATTTAAAAAATTATCAAGGAATCTTCGCAGAGAAAGGCTGAGGTATTCCCATTCTTGTACTTGGTCATATTGCTAGTCAGACATCCTGGCTAAGAATGGGGCTAGAAAATTAGACCCTTAGTGCACACATCTTGCTTATTTTACTAACTGCCAGAACTACTCATCTTTCTAGAAAGTGAAAACAATGTCAGCTGCAGCTCGGTGAAAAGGGGGTATTTTTATGTCTAAACACGATGATATTCAGTGAGTCTCATCTATTCATTCAGCCTGGAGGGGAATATCCCAAGCTACTCTGAATTATTTCTGTGGGAACTGCAATACAGTAGTGGTAAATATTATAAAAGATTTTGCTCTAGAGTAATGAAAATTGTATTTCACCATCTCTGAACTACAAACTTTAGAGAAACACAAGAAAATACAGTCCAAATCAAGACATCTTCCAAGAAATCAGATGATTAATGTGGCAGAGGTGGGTGAGCTATGACATGACAGCTACTATTCATTATTTTTATACACATGCACACACAAAATGTGTATGTATGTATATATGTTCAACTATACTCAATTAATTGAAATAAAATATGTGTTAACATTATGGTTCCAAAGCTCTGAGATATATAGCCTTTTATTTAAACCCTATTGCCATCCATCTTTGCCTGTGATCTCAGCAGATCGATTAAGAGGGGTTAATCCAGTCAATAATTTGCAGATCCATCAGAAACAGCAGACTGTGGCATTAAGCAATTCTAACAGTTCAGTAGATGGCACTCTTCTAAATCAGCAGTAGTCTAAGATCTTTAGGTAATTAGCAAGGAAGACTCAGGCACCTTTTGGGGGTTAAAAAGTATGTATGATTTACGAGAACAATAGAAGCGTTTATTTTCCAAGTGGAATGTGACCATGTATCTCTAACAGCTGTATTTCTATCTATCCAAGACATGAATTCCACCTTGATGCTTTTAGGACCCTATCTTCACATGGTGAATAGTTCTTTTTATAGCAGATGCTTCAGTTTTAAGCAGAAAGAGTCAGTATGAGAAGCTGCAGCAAAACAAACTTTAGCCATTACAGGTGAGCATCTTATTCTTAAATCAACATAGGACATTCCACCAATACACTTGGAAAAAAATATATATATATATACAGAGCAGCTAAAGTTTGGAATTTCCATGGTGGAAACAAGCAACTATCTGGAGAGATGTTATGTTGCAAAAAGTGCAAAGCTTCAAGCCCCAGAGGTTAATACCAACTTTAAAAGCACGATCAGCAAAGCAAGTTGTCAAGGCTGTCCTCCAAATATTTGGTTCAAACTCACTCAGGTGGCAGAGATCTGAGATCAGTAGCTTTTTATTTTCCACAGACCAGAAACTGATTTTACATTTTGAAAACAAATTGATAAAAGGTTCCTTTGTTTCTGTTCCCTATTCTTCTACCACGTGGACTCTAAAGGAGGTAAATCAGAAGACAATACCACAGCAGTTCTTCTTAAACAAGTTTGACAAATGTATTTAAGCAAGTAGTAAATTCAGAGAGAAGTAAAACTGATTCTAGAATGCAAGTCTGCAATGCCTGAAAATGGTACTAGAAGTGCATGAGGTGCAGCATTAGTATACATTCTGAGAAATCAGGAGGTAGAAACAGCAATCAACAACTATCTGGACCCAGGAGATTTAGAAACACCTTTGCTACTATGGGGGTTGTAGAGGCCCAAGAGATTGGTATTTATGCAAACGGTGGTTCATGAAAGTCTGTCAGTTTTCACTGCATGTTGTTGAAAACATGGGGCAGAAAAAAATGTCCAGGGTCACAAGGCTATCTAATAGAAAGTATGTAATTAACCAACAGGAGTGAGTTCAAATTCTACATTTGAATGCAACATTTCAGAATTTGTCCTTTATTGGTTAAGGAAATGACTCATGGAAACCTGCAGGAAATGAATGTTCTGGACAGTTTCAAATATAATCTTAATTTAAAATGCCTTTTTGCTAAATGATCACGACCTTCAGTTCAGAAATTTGTCTGTGGTTGCGTTTGTGCAACTGAAAATGTAAAATATATCAGTAATATTTCAAGTGCTTTAAAATTCTAAAGTAACTGTCAAATTTATGTTAGGATTTTATTTGCACTATGTCCTTCAGCAGTTTTTCCAGGAAAACATATATTCTCAACACAGAGAAGACTCATGAATTTTTGGTTCACTTCTTCTGTTCTCTATCTGGCCATAGAGAAGCCAACAGTATCACATTAGGTGCTCCAACTAACTTTTCTATTCTTCTTCCTCAAGTTTCAGAAACCATAAGATTGCTGCAGTACAAATGCACGAAAACTAAGCCAACTAACTGAAAGGTATCCCTTTCACAGCTCAAATTAAGTGGAGGTTATGCTCATACACACAGTATATGTGCTGGTCTGGACGCTTAGGCAGAATTTGCAAACAATCCCTTAACTACACACGTGCATGTTTTATGCTTTTTGCCCAGAGATTAGCGTATCTTGAGTAATTTGTTTGCTCATAAAAATCAGCAGATGTGTTCTCCTTACTTGGCTTGAATACTACTGTATTGGTTGCCTGTAACATTCTAACTTCTAGAGACCAGCACATAGGACAGCTTCTCTAAGCAAACCCAAAGTTGTGGGCAGGCAATGGTGACAGGAAGAGTTGCAAAAGCCTTGGAAAACTCTGTTTTTCTTCCACACACAGCCAGTTACAGATGCCATCAAGAAATGGATATAACAGCCAGCAGTGATTCAAAAACCAACCAAACTGGCAGGGGACCTCTTAGCTCTGTCTTGGAGTAATGTTTCACTAAGAGATGAGCAGTTCCATCACTACTGCTGCAGAACTGTAGTCTTGAGATTTAATAGTAGCTACTTAAAAAAANAAAAGAAGAAAGAAAAAAAAAAAAAAAAAAAAAAAAAAAAAAAAGGAGGGACTTTAATTATGAACACCTGAAATCTCTCACCAGATGGGGAATCTAGATGAAGAGACTTCTAATACCCTTACCCAGGTATTCGAGAACAAAACATGTTAAAAAATCTGTCTTGTAAATCATGTCTTCAGAAGTCTTCCAAAAACAAGCTTCACTATTAGATTATCTCTGCTAAATGGAGAAGGTGTCTGTATTTACTTCTTCATATTTTATATTTGCACATTGGAAGGACCAGGCTCCTTTTCCAAACAAATTTTTCAGTACTGAAATAACAGTAGCTGCAAATTTATTCAGTAAACAAACCACCTCCTTTTTCAAGCACTTAGGATAAAATCATTAGCGTACCTGCTTAAATCTAGCTTGTTCCAAAGCATATGCAACATATACTGGAATCAACATCAACCTTTGCCATGTTAATCATCTGATTTCTTGGAAGGTGTCCTGCTTTGGAGTAAAGTTCCTTTTGGCATTCTCTGAGCACACTATACTTTCCTCCACCTGTAAAGTGAGTAGTTCAGACATGATGAAACAGTTTTCATTACTATAGCACAAAATCTTCATAATGCTTTCCATTACTGTACTGCAGTTCCTGAAAGAACAATTCAGAGTGGCCTTGGGAATTTACCCCTCCATGAGGAATGAATACAAGAGCACCATAGTCATGTGAAGATATATTTAAACAAACAGCTACTGGTGTCTGCTAAGGCAGGACACGAATGAAGAGATGTACGAATTAATGGGTTTAGTAGCAAATCTCTAACTCATAAAAAGGGATAAGGGAACACACAGCCCTGCGGTGCTGAGGGACACATTCCTAGTGCCCCCACCTATTTAGTTACATCCTGTTCCCTGCTGGCTTTATGGTATATGCATCACATGGGAATCTAGCTCTTGACACCTGCCTACATCACTAGTTATTTCCTCTACAGCACAAAGAATCATAAGAGACTGAAGAGATTAGCATGTACTATATTGAATGCCAGTTTGAAACAACCTAAGAGGCTTGCTTGCTGAACTAGATAGAGGTACAACGTGACTTGGGTGTCTAAGGCTCAGAGACAAAAATCATTTCTGATTTAACTTCTCTGAAGTTAGAAGGGCCATAAAAGGGTATGTATGAATGGGCCATATTCCTGCTATTAGGGTCTCCTTAAGGTTAATGCACACATAACTTTACTATATCAGTTCATTATATTTATTTTGCCTGCTTTCTATGGTGGAGTACGGTTTGTACCAGCTGCAAAGACAGGAACAGCGGACTCAACATGTGGCAGCTGCACTCCTCAAGCCAGCCTTAGATTCTGACCTGCACTTTAAAACATTTTTCTTATTACATAAGATGCTGATACTTGTTTACCATTTTATAAACCCAGCAGTTAGAAAACAAGATCTCACATAAATAATTAATCGTTCCCAAAATCTCATAATTATAATCCATAAGTACTTCTCTATGCACTCCTCTGACTGCTGATGCATGCATCTGGAGGTGAAATACTTGTCAGAAAATAGCTAATTATATCCTTTCCCATGAGGAAGAAAATCTTTAAATTTAATTAAAAGATTTTAAATCCAGTCCTGTGCATTAGGGTCTTCTTCCCATTGAATTTTCTGCTATGTGAATTAAAGAGATAGGCTGAACATTCCCATTAGCAGTAGCTCCCACCTGTGGTTCTGCTTTTTGCTCGACATTGATTGAAGGATATTTTGATCAAATGAGTCTCTCTCACCACCACATCTTCCTATTTCACTTCCACACAAGCACACACACACAGAGAAAGCTAATAAACAAAAACAATCTGAACTTTAAAGTTCATTTCTGCAACTAGTGCCAGTATGCCTCACACTCCAGGTAGCAAAAGTCTCACTCACAACGTTTGGTTTGACATATTTATCCATATAATGGCAAAGGTCCCAAGAAAATCATGAAAGAAATATGTGAAGCAAAATGCTCAGCTAGAGCTGATCTGGACATGCCATATAGGATGGGCTAAAAAGGTTCTGAAGTAAAAATACTCCTCCTACTCCTTCACAGGTTTTCAGAAGAAGAAAAAGATAAATCTTCATAGTATTTCCAGAAAGTTAAAATAACCAATGCTATAAATCTATCTAATTTTTGTAATCATGCATTAATTATTAGAAGTATGTTTAGCACCACTGATGCTTTGCTAATACAGATCTATACAGAAAATATGGATGTTAACAAAAAAGTACTTAGTATGGTTCTGTACTATTCACACTTACTGTGATTTGCATACTATGAAATCTAAAAGGCAATAATTTTCCTACAGTTCTCTGTAATGATTTCAAAGGGGTCATACTATTGCAAAAGAGGAGAAATTTCTCTTTCTTAGGCATTTTAGAGATCTATTGCTATATGTTCTTTCACATTGTTCAAAATTGACAAAATAGATATATAATTGATAACAGTACCAATGCTATTTCATCCTATCGTCTCTTTTGCACTTCTGATCTGTATCAGCCCAGAGTAAAGCAGGCATATTAGAGGCAGAGATAATATAAGG
>VXAV01008370.1:177934-191375 GCA_013399715.1 Alectura lathami | reverse complement strand
GAAAGGGAAAGGGAAAGGGAAAGGGAAAGGGAAAGGGAAAGGGAAAGGGAAAGGGAAGGACAGCATCTTGCAAGTATGTATCCTAGATATCATATCATCTAGCAGAGCCTCAAGTAGACAGATATGGCAAAGCTTTCACTGGCAATGACAGCTGCATATCCTGGGTTAGTGTCAGTTGTTGCCATGGGCCACTGTGTGGCTGAGCACATCGTTCTCTGCAAGGAATTTAGCCTTCTGCTAACACTTCAAAAATCATACCCCAACCCTCCCTTGAAAGCAGAATCAGAAAACTAATACACCATACAACTGAGCCAGCAATCTGGATACTTGCAATTTTATGGAATAAGAAAAGATTGATTGTGACTTTATTGCTTGTTATTTCCATCTGCATCTATTAGATATAAACAGGGTAGCCTGAGAATGGAACTGAATTTATATCCTTTATTTAAATGGAAAGAGAATGGGGCCAATTATGGTTGAAGTTGTCATCACATATAGCTTTGAAGGATGAGAGAGCAATCTGGGTATGAAACCAAGAAAACAGATATGGCCAGTATCTGTCTGTTACACATCACAGGTGAGTCACCTGGGTTATTTCTTTGCCTCTGAGGGCAATGTATCTTGGCTCTAGCTCCCCTCTCATGCTCACTTTATTTCATCTGAGTTCCCTGATTTCTGTTGTTAAGTACCAGCTGAATTAGGCCCCTTCAGTGCTACTCATGAACTGAACTACTTCAGCAAAAACTTTGTTTGCCCCAAACCCAAATAAGAAAGTAGAATCTGTCTCTCTGTTGGGAAATCAAAATTGGAACAGGAACAACAGACTGAAAGGTGGACTGGGTTCATGGCAAAGCTTTTCAAATGCAATCTGCCTTAAAGTCCTATTGAACTCTGTTTGAAAATGCCTGCATCTTTTTGCATGAAAGCTGTCTGCGTCCAAAAGAAGGGCAGTCAAGTGGAAAACAGGCCTTTGTAGCCCTTTCCCTGCTCTCCTCCTTGTTCTCTCACATGATTCTTTATTACTGGACATCTTTTCTTTCTCTCCTCCTGAATTTTTTTTGTTTTATTCCTGTACCATTTCTCCCTCTTTTCTTTCCTTGGACAATCCGACTGCTGTTCTCCTCCCACTGGTGGCTCTTACCCTTTTGTTAGTATATTTCATCTCTCTTCCAGTACCAAGTTTTAACAGGCACAACCAGACCGGTTTTTCCCTCCATTTCTCTCTCCTAATACAGAGCTAGAGGAAGCAGGAAATTAAACAGAGGGCTTCCTTCAAGCGCACCATATAGCCCACCAGCCCTACAGGACCCTAAACAGAGGGTTAGATAGGCCACTCCTGGAAACCTTGTTGTAAATACTGAAAGGAGTTACTTCTGCAATACAGGCTACAGTCATCTAGTGGCACCTGAAAATTTTTTGGTTAGTACATGCTATTTAACTAGCATGGACATACAGGACCCACCAAACTGATTTTTATATGCATTTCAGGCAATAAATCTAACACAAATTTCTGAGATTAAATACTTGTAAAAATGTGAATGACCTGAGCTTTTACTCAAGCTACACAAAGCTCACAACACTAAATTGAAAACCATAATGATTGCTGTGAGCATTCTTCCTTGAAACTCTCAGTGTAGCTAAGGCTCATATCTGCCCCCTATTAATAATTAATCCACTACCAAAATTCTCAAGGTGAGCATCCAGCAGCAGGCAAGCCAGCGTCAGATGGACAAAGGTACTCGTACCATTACAGTGACAGAGATGAATCCTTGTTTGAAATATTAATTTGAAAAGGCTTACAGTGTAATAGATTCACACTGACTCAGCCTATATTTTAATGGATTTATCCCAACAGTGGCATGTACCAGAAGGAAAGGGAAAACATAAAACAAGTGGTTTTAAAAATAAATAAGACTTGGATTTTTAATAGCTCCAAAAGGCCTTAAATTCACACGGTGCTGCCCTCTCCACCTTCAGTACTGCTGAGTTCTCAGAACCACCTTACACAAACTCAAAGCATATGATGAATATTTAAAAATAATCTACAGGGAATAACGTTTGTTCTGTCAGCTCTTCATGGATTGTTTTGTGGCATCTACAAATAATGAGTGATTAGAGAACAAACACAAAAAAATAATTGACTTTAAGGCAGCAACAGCTGCACTTAATTCTGGAGTAGTGCCCAGAATAGTTGCTTTGAAATCCACCTGTTTTTTCTTGATAAATATGTTAGAAAATCGTGAAACAAAGTCTGCAAACAAATTATGACACCTTATCTTTTCTGTGTCATTCTCTTTTGCATGCTTTATTCTGCCCTGTTAGCTTGGCATTGATGCCTAGGTGCAGTACTGTATCATTTGTTTTTATGAAGTAATTACAGTTGGAAATAAGTTTTGTAAACCTGATTTACATCCCACCAAAACCCTCATAAATTCATTACAGCCTAAGCATCTCTGGTTCAGCCCTGGGGCCACTGAAGGCATTTTCTACCACATTTGATTTGGCCAGCAAGTCTCTGATCTGATAACCCAGTTACACCGAATTCTACGTCTTTTGACAAAAACCCAGATGGCTCTCAGATTCCTTGCCTCATCTGTTTAGATACTTGCGGTTTTCATTCCAGCTCCTATATTGTAATAATAACTGGTTCTATAACTGGTTCTATTTTTCAGGTTGTTTTTTGTTTGTTTGTTTGCTTGTTTTAAGATCTGAAGAAGGAGAAAACTCAACATCTAATACTACACTACAGTTCTCTACCATAGACTTCTACTAAATGGAAATCAGGTGATACAAGCAAAGGTCATTATTGAAATGGAGTTGATAAAACCAGTGGATTAACAGTGATTCTGAACTGAATCACCAACTAGCCGAGTCACCAAATTAATACAACCAGTCACAAACGATATGGTTAAACAGCAGGGTCAGTTCTTAGAAATATGCAAATATCCTCCCTGAGAATTTTAGGATGCATTGTGCATTTAAATCCAAGTCCCAATAACAGCATTCTTAGTGTTATTGGCGGTAATGAACTCAGTTGAACCTTTCATAATAAAAATATTCTGCTTTATATCCAGGCCTTCAAAGCATGCATAAAGTCTTGAAGTTCCCATAGGTTTAGCAACTACCTCTTATGTATACTCCTTTACACACTCATTTTTGAGACAATACCTGTAATAGTCTCTCCTGGTTATTTTAATGTCACTTTCTCTGTGACAGAGATGTCCANCATACTCCTGCTAGTATCTTAACTCACAGCCACTCTCCTCTCAGAACAATCATACACATGCATACAAACAAAACAAGTAGAAAGGGGGTATTTCTAGCATTAATGAAAGAATAAAAATAAAAAAATAGAGAGAAGGAGAAAGATTTGTAGCAAAAAGAAGGATTGCCAAAGTCAGGCCTGCAGACTATGGCCAGGTGACATGGCACTAGCCAGAAGCTCAGTCTGGAAGGGTTGAAATTTTCAGTCATAGAGCAAAGGTCCCAGCACATTCCCGGGTGTAGGACCAATGGCCCACCCTTTAGTGTTCCAGCTGTACTGAAATATTACTTTATTGTGTCTTATAAAGAAGTAAGATACTTTGTGTCAACCATAATGTCAGACATTTGTCAGTGAAAGGCTTTCCACTAAGTGAAATTTTAGATTGCAATTTTTTTTTTTCCTATCTTACTGTCAGTTACATTTTATTTAGACCTGGAAATATGCCTTAGATTGTTTGCCAGTATTAATTCCGTTTTGTGTAGAGAAATCATCATCCATCCAGTTCAGGCATGTTTTCCTCACAGTGAACAAGGCATACTTAGGACTGGAGGTGTACCGAAGAGATCAGGAAGTCTCTCTTCTTCTTTTTTCCCCTTTGGATCACAGATTAGAGATCAGAAGAAACAAAAAAGTAAAGTAGCTGATTTCAGCAGTGGAAGGAAGGTCCCCATGTTCCTTAGCAAGCTGTAGCTAAGACTAGTAGTGGATATTTTAAACGTCAGAATCTGCAGTGTATCTGTAGTTGGGCAACTCTAGAGAACTTGTTACAGCATGACACAAGGTCCTTTGAAAAGAAAAAGGTACTGCAGGGTCCTTCTCTGGAGGACAAAGTTTAACAGTGGAACCAGGACTAGTGTGGCACTCGCTGCTCTGCGGAAGGGATTAGGAACCTTTGTACCATGGCAAGCTTTAGGCAACAGCGGGAAGGTAACACACACTGGGCTTCCCCACAGAACACCAAATCCTTTCTCACCTAGCATCAGGAAGGTGCTCACACCACCTTAACCTTGCTGTCACTGTAAGACTGGCAAATTTACCTGTTTACTCATCTGCCTGTAAGAATTTTATTTCAGCAGTTACTATAAAAAGTAGAATGTTCTAAAATGTAATTGTGTAGCATTTGGGTAGCCACTCTTCTCATTGTCATGTAGGCAGCAAATGTCAGATCAGCTAAAAAGCCAAAGAAAACCACTTGCCATTCTTCGCTGAGGGTTATGTCCCACCACAACCACTTTACAACAGCCGATAACCGAAGTCTTGTTAGACAAAGAACTAGCAACTCCTTATTGACACCACACATCATGATTAGAGCATTTCTGTGACAAGAATCCTGTGAATTCAGGATACAAATCATTGCTCTTGTAAGAACAACACTGAAGATAAAACTAACAGCCTGCAGCAGACACCTTCAGTAAACCTCATGTAAGGAAGGAAAACAGTAGACTGAAATAGGGTAAAATCAGGATTAAACACCTGCCTTGTTTTCAAACTCCAACTTTACTGTTGCATTTTCCATATTCCTGTGGAGTTGGAATGTCTTGGACCATAAGAACACCTAAAATTTAACTGAACTGCTGATATGCTTAAAATTATAGAAATCCTTACACATTTGCTGGATTAGGGTTTGGTGTTCCTGGAAGCTCACATGTATCCTAACCACTTATATAGAGAGATTTAGTGTAAAACCAAGACTGAGTCAAAATGAAAAGCTGACTGAACAAAACAGATCTAAGCAGCACAATCTGCTGAATGCAAAAAGATATTCAGCCCGTATAAACTCAGTATTCTCCAGGATTTAGCTGAACCCCTCTAACGTCAAAAAATAATCTCTCAGAGTATTTGTTAGCTGCAACAACACTGGAGCCAGAAGGCCATTACATTACAGCTAGAGGCAGTCAAAACTTTTACTGAAAGATTAATTTACTTTCTTGTGGAAATATTTTCCACCATAGAGTAGTTTTTCTTAAATCTGGAAATGTGCAAGGCTTTATCATCAAACATTGAAAAATCACCGAAATTTTTGATTAAGAGAAAAATTCAGTCTTCCAATATTCAAACATAAAATGTTTCAGGTATTACAGTTTTGAAACATTATTATTACAATGTTTATAACTGAATATGGTTTTAAAAGTTGAATCTTACAGGATTTTTCTGACTCTGGTGAAACATTGTGGTAATATTGAAAACATAAAAATATGTCAACTTATCCTGAAACAAAATTTCATGTTTTGCACTATGATATTTTTTCCACTTCTCCTTTCAAAAGGCTTCTGACATTTTTTGTTTTTTTTTGAGGGAGGAGTGGAATAATTATAAATATAAATTCGGTGTAAACAGGGAAAGGAGATCGACAAAGGATAACTTCATCAAAACCTTCCAGTGACTAACTGTGTGCTATTATGGCCAGAATAACTTTCTTTTCTCTTTTCTATTGTGGCATCTCACTCCGTGCCATTTTTGATTTCGCACAGTAGAAATTTCCAAGCTAGGGTATACATGAAGGGAGGAAATACAAAGTACAGGGGAGCAGATGGCAAGGCAATAATGAAATCAGGTTCAATAATGACACAACTCCTCCCTACAAACCTTGTCTCGCTGCAACATCAGCACTGCTGCTAGAGGAGAGGCACATGGCTGGCACATTCCGTTAAGCCAGAGGATGACTTCAGCTGTGTCACCCATAACATCAAAACCAAACTGAATGGTCACTCCTCCTGTCGCTGACAGTTTGGGTCTCAGACATGTACTTCTCCTCCTTGCAGTAGCAGTGGCCCTCTTTTCTCTCCTTCCCACACAGAAATCTCCACCACCTTCAACTCAAAATGACAACCCCTGAAGTAACCACTTCCAAGTGATAAGGTACTACCCCTTTCAGATGAAGTAGCCCTTGACTTCCTACAAAATTAATTCCATTTTCTTTATACCATTGGTGTATTTCCAGCATGTCTGTGCAACAAGGAAGAAAACTTTAAAGATGTATAAATACTTTTTTTTTTTTTTTATCGTTATAATGAAAGTCCAGTTACAAGCTTAGTAATACCAGTGGTTTTTGTGGGCTGCTTACTAATTCCTGTCTTTGAACTTTCTCTCAGAAAAAGGAAACATGGAGCAGCTTCTCATTTACACCATGTCAGGGCTCCCAGAGACAGGCAAACAATCCTGACTGAGCTACGACTGCATGTCAAAGTGAGGCCAGAGCCAAATTTGGTTTGAGAAACACCTGACAGATTTTGAAATCTTGGTGCAAGTCACCTTTGAAGATGGTTTATTGTTGTTAGTTCAAATTTTAAGAATACTCTGTTAAAAATATGTATATATACGCATCTGGAGACAATGCCACCTGTAGCTTTAATATATCTGGGCTGAGCCTGTGGACAGGGTTTTGGTTTGCAACACGATGCAGTGTGATAGACAACATCTTACAGTGTTGGCCAACTAGAGAATCATAAGCTAGGATTTTTCTGAATGGAAAGCTAAATTCTATTTAAATTCTGAAGATCTGCATAGATACAGAAAATAACCTGGATGCTGGCTAGAAAAAGAGTTTGGTAAGAATCTGGATAACACATAGCATTGCTTTCCCACTGAAAGAGAATAAATTAGGCTAGATGACACTTTATCTGGCTTTCAGATAATATGTTCTACAAGAAAACTGAAGATATTTCCAGAATATATTATTTATATACAATTATGATGTATTAAAATTATAATATTGTTGTTATGGTCTAAGGATCTAAACAGGGAAGTTATGAAGGGCATTTTAATATCTTTTTATTAGACCAAATGACGTATTTAGAAGAAAACAGACAAGATTTCAGAAACCCAAATTCATCTCCAATAATCTGAGGAACTGAAGGCTTAAAAACCTATGTACCCCCTAACTGAATTGGTTAAACAAATAAAAGATATTAAACCTCCCCATAAACATTTCTTCACTTAAAATAATGAAAAATTGTGCTCATATGGGCTTATGCTTAGTTCTGGAAACAGAGAGGACAGAGAGAAGAAACAAGGTTAACAGCAGGGAGATTTTTCAAACAATTTATGCTGATACCTTAGCTTCCAACATGAACTTCCAGCAAAGCTGTATCATTTTCAGAGGAACAAAATTACTCATGTGGAGACTAAGCTAATTTGGTGGCTTGCATTTTCCAAGCTAGCCATGTATTTTATACCCATAAAAGATTTCAATTACTCGATAAATGCAAAGAGCTGATTAAGGGCACTGTGTTTCATCTAGCCAGCCCTGTCAATAATACTTAGGCAATTATGCAAAATTATTATTTATTCTCATTAAGCATTGGGGATCTACATAACAGCATCCTTTGAAGGAAGGAAAGCACCACAGCACCTGCCTACTTAGCCAAGTACGGAGTTTGCTCTTCCAAGAAGAACTGGAATGTATCACTTGAAGGCATTTTAGTTGTGAATGCTTTGGTAAGTTATATCCCAGCAGATATTAACCTGATAAAGCAAAACCATCTGAAGCACTCCTGCTGATGGAGTATCTTAGACTAACACCGAGCAGGCTCTGACTAGGCATGGCTGCCTTGCAACTCTATGTCCTGTAAGGGCTGTACACTGCCGTTGCTACCATGTTTGACGCATCGGGTAACTGGCAACTCCAGGCTCACATCTAGACCAAAGTCCTACAGGCCAGCTGAGGGGAGGCCAGCTGCGGCAGGTAGCCCTGTTTCTCTAAGGAAGGAAGGTACAAGAGTGTGGAATCACCGCTCAGAAATGGAAGGGAATAGGAGAAGTCTACTTGCCTACTGTCTTCTTTAAGAGACCTCAAAGAGAAAAAGAGGAAGAAAGACAACAACTTGGATGCCAACAGCATTAAATACTGGACCTTTCAGAGTACTCTTCAAAAGTTCTATGCTATGAATGGAGATGAGTGCATATTGAACAAATATTTTTAAATCATCTTCAAATACAGATCAGTGGTGAAGTTTAAGCACCAAAAATTTCTGAAGGAAAGAACTTTACATGCTAGTCTGATTTTGCATTTACAGTGAGTATCATGTGTGTGCTCTCAACAGGAAACACACAGAAGGAAAGATTAGGACTTGGTGTAAGTTGCTGTATGCTACGCTTGTCAGAAAATATATACATGGTTTGATTTTAAAATACTCATGGTCAGCTGTCTAGAGAGCAAAATGCCACCCTGCTTGTCTCTAGCTGATATTTGTTCACAAAAGAATCCAAAATGCATATAGAAATGTCAGTACTATTTTTTCTTCAGTGTCTGAAGCATCTAGCTTCATTTGTCCCATGTTCTAAAAAAAGAAAAAAAAAAATCCCATTTCCCCCTCTTTAAATGGATAGAATGGATCAGCCCAGCAGTTTGCAGTGTTTGCATTAATTAAACAATTTTAAGAAGAGATTTACTATAAATAGCATTGCCAAAATAATCTGACTCAGTTGTCACCCACATAATGAGAATGTTCCCTTTCTTTTTCCCAGACATCTAAACTGCTGCTGACTCTTTCTATTTTTAAGTAACATTGATGAAAAGAGGAAAATAAAAGGGTTGTCACCTAAACCTCAATGACAACATCACTATATCCTATTAGAAAACTATTAAAAGAGAGGGTTTTCAGGTACTGTAAATAGGACAGAACACAGGGAAGTTCTAGTTCTGCAGTCAACACTTAAATCTCACCAAATCTTCCACAGACTCAAATCAAGGCCTGCCTGACTTGGCTGTAACTCTTGAGTCCCCCAGAAAGCTCCAGTCTTGTCAATTCTGAAGTCTTCCATTAAATACCCATCTTTAGCACCTACCTGAGCAGCAGCACTTGCTGATATCTCCCTCTTTATCTTCAAAAGGAAGTCAGTAATCAAAGTCTCTCCCTTAATCCAGCTTCAACAATGCTGCACAGATTTTTAATCAGGCTTCTTAGCAATCCTCTGTGAAAGGGCTGCTAATCCAACAGTTAGGCTTGTCAAAACATGGCAACTTCAGGCAGTAAATCCCCCATCATGCACCTGAATGGGCTCATTTGGCTGAGAAGGAAGACCAAGCCTTTCTAATTGACAAAAAGGGGGAGGTAGAGAAATCCCACAAATACAAATCATTGAAAACCACACAAGTGAAAAAATTCAAGCTGATCTAGGGGGCAAGCACCAAACGGAGCTATTGACATGAAAGAATGGCCCAGAATGAGATCACACCGCACGGATCGCGGTGCCGGCAGGACGGCTGAATAGCATGTTTGAGCGGAGCCTGAGGCTGGGTCTGCATGTGCCGGTGCAAGAGACTGAAAGACCAGAGGCCATGAATCAAGCATTAAGTACTGAAAACAACCTTTTTCTCCCTGTCTTTCAAGCATCTCTGAAAACACCTGGGAAAAAGAAAAAAAAAAAGACTGTGGGCAAACAGGAAGATACTGGAATTAGGCCAAACAGCCCTGAGACAGGTGCCCAGACTGCATATGGGGCCATGCAATTCTGGTTTGTAGCAGCTCGTTATTGCGGACAGGCACACAAATAGTGTGTATTATGAATTGTATGGGATGGAAGGTTGTAAAGGCCCTGTCTGGGTCAGGGGATGCATGCTCACGAACACTGCTGACCCCAGCCTTCATCTCAGAAGGACCCCACAGGCACAGCAGCACAGCAGCCTCTCTCAGGTTTATAAAAACCTCCTGTTGCTTAGTGCAAGCTTGCTGGTAGTCATCTATAAGCACCACTTGCCAAAAGGTGTCTTTCCTCTTTTGACTTATTCATATTTCTGTAAATTACCAGCTAAAAATGCCCTGCTTTTCACAGGTTTTAATTAAGATTGCTTTCTCCCTGCAGGATGAGAAATATTGGAAATAGCCTGAAAATGAGTCCTCTTGTTGCCAGGTGAGTTTCTCCAAACACACCCAGCCTCGATAATGAAGTGAAACTCTTATTGTCACTTCAGGTGGTAGCTAATTAGTATATTTTCTTAATTAAAATGCGTTTCCTATCAGGGTTTTCTTCAAGAAGGCCAAGGAGGGTATTTTGTTGCTATGACCACTGAAAATCAAAATGTCCTATTAGAGGAAAGGGACATCTGCTCTGGGATTCAAAACCAGCTAGAAACTTGCTGGGAACAACATGTGCAACTCTGCAACAGCAACTGGATTGATTCAAATACCGAATAAGTGCTTCAAGAACAAAGGCTTTAAAATACGGAGAGGCAGAACCTCAGCTCAGAGACTGAGCAACAGGAGAGGTGCCACTCAAACTCACATTAACACATACATCAGTTTGATTTACAGCTTTTTGCCAGTCCAAACTTTTGTTTAAAAATAACTTGAAAATTTCCAACCTGTTTCTCCACTGCTTTTTAATATCCATGGATCTTTAAATAACTGACTGTTCTAAACTGATTTCTTGGCTTTGAAGTTAGCAAGTTACCTGAGCTCCCAGAAATGAAGTCTTAAGAAACCCAAAGGCTTGGTTTTGGTGGATGGAGTGTGTTTGTCAGCTCCATTTTACTGGTACTGGTTAGGACTTCGACTGTGTGCTTTAAAGGCTGGGAGGGCTGGGAAGGGGTCTTGTTTGGGGGCTACAGATTTTAAGGGCTGAAGGAGGCTGGGTTTCATATATTTTTGTTGCATTCAGCTTCTGGATCTTCAGTGACTTCCTCCACCAGTTTATTCCTCCCAGGAAGTGCACACAGAGCTATTCTCAAACATTCAGCTGAACACGGAAAATAAAAATACATGAAATTTTTCTCATTTTTCTATCAACGGTGTTCAGATAATACAGAAACTCAAGTCTTTCAAATGCTACAAGTTGCTTTACAGTACCTTGAAAGTGTCTCATTCTGCTTTACCAAGTTTGACTCTCCCCCTGATTCCTGCAGAATGGGAAGTAGGAGAATGGCACTCTGCTTCCATCTGTCTCTTTGTACCCTGAGAGAGCAGAGAGAGGCTGTCACACTGCAGCTCCCGTCACAGCCCCGAGCTGGGGTCACAGCTGCCTTTCACCTATTAAAGATAATTCTAGGCTTTGTCTGCCGTGTGGAGTGTTTCCTTCCCCTTTCTTTTCAGGCGTAATGCATAAACTTGTCGAAGAGCTAAATATACTGCAAGTTCTCACAAGAAACAGAAGTGTCAGGAATTGAATACTTTCACAGTGACTTTATAATATGTTTCTGTGTGTGTGGTTTTGTTTTTTTTTTAATAACAATTTGATGATTTGCAGAAACAGTTAATTTCCTCATCTGGTGCTGTAGCTCAGGGTTGTGAATCAATTTGTTCTTGCCTAGACATAAATGAAATGCTGGCCCTGCTAAGAAATCCTGGCCATGGGAGTTTGTGACCGACATCTTGGGAGGGTGGGAACTGTGATTTCTCTGAATATTAAAAGATGAGGGGATTCTGTTAAATTCCAAATACATGAAAAATTTATAGTTTATACAAGGATTACTGATTTGATCAATGTTGGGAAAGGACTGTTGAAAGGTACAGTACCTTCAAGATAAAAATTACAGTTTTCTAAGGAAGAACGAATAGTTCTGTCACAGAGCAAGAAGTGAAATATCCATCAGAGTTCAATATTTTGTTTAAAAAAAAAATAAAAATTAATGTAAATAAAGCACAAAACTGCAACTATGACCCTAAGCAAGGATCTGCAACCTATATAGGAATTTCCTGGGGCTTTATAGAAACATCTGGCACTTTTTAGGAATTTGCTATTACTTTGTGGGAATTTCTTGGACTTTTTTAGGAATTCTCTAGAGTTTTCCCAGGAATATTTTAGTGCTTTCAAGGGATGCCTAGATCTTTTCAAGGAATTCAGTGGCTACTAGAAACCAGGCGCTGCTTCTTCCTACAGGTGTCCATCATAAGATACTGCAGTCTGTGCTCATACTGACTCGTCCTTGAAAGGCTTCAAGTGTGATGTCTTTGGCATCCCTGCTGCTGCCCTATTTCCAGGCTTGCCTGGAAAAATTGCCGTCTGCTCTGTTTTGCTCAACACATGTGAAAAGCAGCAGTAGGCCTGGGTCTGGGTCTAGCATCAGGTGTGTCCTTGTGTGACCTTCCCCGTGTAACCAGTGTCAGCACACCCCTGCCAATGCAAGCAGTGTCTCGCCGTTGAAAAGCATCCTCAGAAGCTTCTCCTCACCACCTGCAGGTCCACCAGTTCCTCTGGAGTTTGTCAGCAATTTTCTTCTCAGCTCATGTATGTTATACCGGTGAAAACAATGCACTGATACTGCTTCCGTCTGCCAGGGCAATCTCCAACCAGTTCCACGTCCCTGTATGCTCTAGTCTTGGTTTGGCTTAGTCATGGACCTTGTTCAAAACTGTACTGATCAGTACATTTCCAAACAGTATTCAAACATATGTGTCAGGTCTTAAATTTCTGTATGTAAGGAGAGGTTTTCCCCAGTGTTTTTAAAGACCACTATGGACAGCTCACTCGTGAAGTTCTTTAGAACTATTTAGAACTAATCTTTTATACAGAGTGAGAAGTGAGAAATATTTTTAAAACTCCAGTTGAAGTCAGGTTCAGAAGCCTCCTAGCCCCAAAACCAGAACACTTAAATGCAGATGAGGTTTTTCTAAATCTCTTTACAGAACTAAACAAAAGTATTATGCAAGACCTACAAGAAGAACAAAAATATTGCTAGTTACTAACAGTATTTACTTCTACAAGACTGCATGTTATTGCCTAGTATTATAGGCCACCTTATGACATAAATGTACAAAGAAAAAAAAGCACATCAGAAGCTGATGTTTCCTCGTTGGAGTGTGTAATTTTGAACTTAAACATGGTAGGATTTTTTCTACTCCAAAGGAGTACACTAGCATCCTTTGATTTAGACATGATTGGTGTTTGGAATAAGAAAGACATTACTCTGTTTTCTTCTTGATGGAAGAGAATTATATTGTAAGTGTGGCTTTTATCTCCCTATTTGAAATAAATGAAGTCAGCTTTTGACAGGAATCCTAAAGGTACTTCTCTTACACAAAATCTGAAGCCACAACTTACAGAGAATACATTTGTTAATTGCAAGTTCTATTTTTGACAGATGTTCGATATGTAATAATGATCTGCTGCTTTGACTAATCCAGCCAAATCGACAGCTTTAGACAGAACTCAAAGGCTATTTCAGGGAACTCAGCCAAAATTTATTTCACTGGATTCAAAAAAAAAAAAGCCAAGTAAGCTTGTCTTCCATCCTCATAA